>PVKC010027445.1:0-15757 GCA_004027635.1 Crocidura indochinensis | reverse complement strand
GGATATATCCTAAGAACACAAGAATACAATACAAAAACCCCTTCCTCACACCTATATTTATTGCAGCACTATTCATAATAGCCAGGCTCTGGAAACAACCAAGATGCCCTTCAACAGACGAGTGGCTAAAGAAACTGTGGTACATATACACAATGGAATATTATGCAGCTGTCAGGAGAGATGAAGTCATGAAATTTTCGTATACATGGATGTACATGGAATCTATTATGCTGAGTGAAATAAGTCAGAGGGAGAGAGATAGATGTAGAATAATCTCACTTATCTATGGGTTTTAAGGAAAATATAAGTCATTTTTGTAACATTCCTCAGAATGAGGGAACTGAAAAGCCTGTATGGAGTACAGGTGGGTGTGGATTGGGAGGGAGGCAGTTTTGGGGCACTGGTGGCGGGAAATTTGCATTAGTGAAGGGGGTGTTTAAAAAAGAAGTTAAAGAAAAAATCATAAAAAGAAAAGGAAAAAATAAATAAGGCCTCCCTATTCTTATCACAGGCTGTGTTCTTTACACTGACTGTATAGAAAGAGGAGGTACAGTAAATGCACCCCATATACACCTCAACCCAGACCCTTGCCGTGTCTGTATTGTGAATCTGGGGGGAAAAAAAGTATATGATCGAAGTTCTTAATTTAGGTATAAGAATTGCCCATCACCCCTGGGGCTACAGTACAGTAAATATTTGCCAGTTTCTGAAAATATGTAGCAAATTTGAGTTAAGGAAATAAATAAAGATAGAAATCAAAATTATACATGTCAGATATATAATTGATAAGATGAAAAAAGCAGATAATTTAGACATGGGGTATGTCTCATCTTATTTTGGCCCGTGGTTTCTCGATACACTCTATTCTATCAAATGACGGACTTTCTACTCATTCTCAGACTTTGTTTCTATAATTCAGTAAATGAGATATACAAAATTCAAACTACTTTGAGTTTATATTCTTTCATTTTTGGTCTAAGTATAGAATTAAAATAGGACTTTTATTATCTTATTTGAATTTCTAAGCTATACGGGCAAGCAGTAAATTGAAGAAAAATTCTTGTATGTGGCTAGAGATTTTCATGTGCAGATTCCATCATTTTAATTTTACTTTATTGCCTCCCTTCCTTTCCCAAAACTATAGTTTTCCCTCTCTTTCATTATCTTTTCTCCCTTTACTCCTTTCTAAAGTTAGTTACAAGAGAATAGCAGAGAATAAAGAGCCTCCACACTACCAGAGGATAAATGGTAATTAACTTAGTTAATCACAATTGCTGGAGTCACAATTAACTAAAGTATAATGTACACCATAAAAGAGGATTTAAGGTAGTAAAAACAGTTGGAAGAAGTAAAGATCAGATGTTAAACTCTATCACATCTTCAATAAGTGTAGAAACTATATATCTATTACCTTTTTAGTGTATATCTATTAAATTGCAAACTAAATGTATAAGCTGAATGTATAATCTAAATGTATATGTATACATCTACACAGATTATATGTATATACTAACCAAATGAGCAGAATTAGAAAATTACGTTCTCATAATTGACTAGGTTTTAGACACATTTATCCCTGATATAGGACCATTGTATTACACACTATAGTTTATTATAAGAAAGCCAAAGAATGGTGCAACTTCCTCCTCATCTCTCTCATATACCCCATATTTAAAGGCTTATTTGGCTGAAGGACTCTGTAACTTAAGGCTCCTGGAGTTTGTTTCACTGACAGTATAATTAAAATGCTAGAATTGAGTCTTATGGTTTCTTCATTCCTAGAAGTCCAGTCATGTCAACACTTAACACCAACTTTTCCATTTTCTAGGTGTGTGATCTGATATGTCTTTACCTTTTGGGCACATAGTAATATTCAATAACTTCCTGCTAAAATTGCTGTTAATAAAACTATATTAAAAGAAAAATTTGGTTTGGGATGTAGCACAAATGCTAAAGCACAGGGCTAGCATAACAAGGCCCTAAGTTTTATCTACGGCACCACAAAACATGCACACACATACAAATAACAACAACCCTAAGTACGAAATATCTTTGTGTGGCCCAGGTGGCCTTTGATAACACCGTCTCCATCACTGTCAGCTGTTCTGGTAGAACCTTACTGCCAGAACTGTTCCTTATTTAATTTCATTATTTTGTTTGTTTTGGGGCCACATTGGCTGTGCTTAAAACTTAATACTGGATTTATATACAAAGATCATTCCTGGTAGTACTTGGCAGACCATCTGTAGTAACATGGATGGTACTCATCTTGGCTGCATAAAAAGTAAGCACTTTACCCACTGTACTGTATATATCTTACAAGAAACCTATATATTTAAAATAAGCTATAAAAAGTTATCAAAAGTTAAATAAGTTATAAAAAGAGAATAGAAAGTATCACAAACGTGTAAACTCTTGAAACTAGAGATGAAAAAGTCAGGAATGGAGGAAAAAGAGGAGGAAGATAAAGAAAAAATCAGGAGGTAACATAGAGGTAAAAGTCATCCTCTTGAACACAATAGAGGTGTAGAGGTAAAATGTATGTATATAACTAAACTACTATAGTTTATGGTAACAAATATACAATAATTAAAAAAAATTTTTTTTTTTGGTTTTTGGGCCACACCCGGTGACGCTCAGGGGTTATTCCTGGCTATTCGCTCACAAGTCGCTCCTGGCAGGCACGGGGGACCATATGGGGAACCGGGGGATCAAACCGTGGTCCGTCCTAGATTAGCTCAGGCACCTTATCTCCAGTGCCACCGCCCAGCCCCCCAATAATTAAAATTTCAGTGCCTGTTAAGGAGGTGGGCTGGGAGGAAATAGGAAGATATTGGTAGATGTAAATTGATACTGGAGATAGAGTTGGCATTGAACCACTGAATGAAATATTGAAATGAATGAAATATTGCTACTGAAAGATTTGTTAATAACATTACCTAAATTAAAATTTACATCACATGATTTGTTTTCTGTATGTTTGGAAATACTAGAAAAATTCACTTAAGGAACTGGAATGTACTTGTAAAACAATATTTTACTTAATTCTATTGTCTACCTCAAGTAAATTCAGTGTCTTTCTTTAAGTATCTTCGAGCTTTATTTGTAATCACTTGCAGAAGACAATGTTATCAAATCTGAGATACTATGCTCAGTCAAAGAGCTTCAAATATGAAGTTTTCTCTTCAAATAGAGAAGTTTGCCTATTAATATTGGAATTGTCTTTGTCAATCAGAAGCACATTATTACATATAATTAGAACTCTTACAATATGCTCTAATATTGACTTACAGTCTACATATATTTTATATTCAAGATCGCTTTATTATTTTCTTTTTGTGAATATTTTTAAAACTTCCTAAAGAGTAAATGAATCATAACTGTGTATTGGAAATTAGTTCTCATTCTATCTAAGAAAAAGCACAGTCATGTGTAGAATAGTAAGACCCAAGAAGAAAATCACTAAAAAAACTCCTAGAGTGAGAATGCATACAACCAAATCCCTCATGCCCAAAGAATACAAGCTAAAAGAAATTCAAGGAAAAGAAACCAAAGGCACATCCTCATAACAATGATGAATCCCACAATAGAATACTGAAAGCAGCACATTCAAAAAGGGAAATCACATTCAAAGGAGCATTCTTAAGATTTACAGCAGATCTGTCACAAGATCAAGGCCCTAAGGCAGTGGTGAGACATAGTGACAAACTGAACAAAATTAATGTTTCATGAAAAGTAATTTACCTACACAAACTTACTTTCAGGTTTAAAGGAAAACTACAAAGTTTCATGGATAACTGAAACTTTACAGTCTCATAACCAGCCTTAAAAGAAAACTGAACGTACTTTAAAACAAGACCAAACAACAGACACATCAAACTCCTTCAAAAAGGTATCATTAAATTCCATGACAATTATCTCTCGAAATGTCAATGGACTATATGCATCAGTTAAGATATACAGAGAGGCAAAGTGGATCAAAAACCTAATCCAATGTTCTGATGCCTATAAGAAACACACCTGATTAGTAAGAACAAATATACACTCAAGCAAAATGTTGGAGGACAAGCATCCAAGCAAAAAAATCTTTTAAAAATACTGGCAAGGGGCCCAGGAGATAGCATGGAGGTAAGGCGTTTGCCTTTCATGCAAAAGGTCATCGGTTTGAATCCCGGTGCCCCATATGGTTCCCTGTGCCTGCCAGGAGCAATTTCTGAGCCTGGAGCCAGGAGTTACGCCTGAGCACTGCTGAGTGTGATCCCAAAACAAATAAATAAATAAATAAAATAATAAAAAAAAGGCTGGCATGGCCATACTAATATCAGATGACTCAGACTTTAGATTTAAAGTTATAAGGGACAGAGATGAACACTTCTCAATAATCAGATATGTGAAACAGAAAGAATTCATACTCTTAAACATATACGTATCTAAAAACAATTGTTGACAAATTTGAAGTAATACACCATTAGCAACACAGAGTAGTGGGAGACTTAAACACTGATCTGTCACTCCTTTATAGGTCAACCAGGCTAAAACCTGACAAGAATAAACTGGCTCTGAAGGAAAAAATGGAAGAGAATATCTTAGTAAATACAGTAAATATATAAGGCTCTCCATCCCCCCCCCCAAATGGATACACATTCTTCTCCAATGCTCATGGATCATTCTCCAGGATAGGGCACATGCTGATCCATAAAACATACTTCCATAAAATCAAGAGGATAGAAGTTATATGAACTACCTTCTCAGATCATACTATACTGAAATCAGAAGTGAATTACAAATAGACACAGAGGAAACGTTTTAGCACCTAGAAATTAAACAACACACTACTGAATTACCAGTGAGTCAGAGATAAAATAAAAGAGAAAATAAAAAAGACTTTTGGAAACAAATAATAAAGAAGACAGAAATGATTACAATTTGTAAGACATAGGAAAAGCAATACTACTAGGAATATTTTCAACTTTGCAAGCACTTATCAGTAAGGAAGCAGGGGCCTACATAAATAATTTAACGACAGCTTATAAAATTAGAAAGTAATCAGCAAAATAAAACAAAATATGTAGACAGAAGAAAATAATAAAGCTTACAGTAGATATTAATAATTGAAAATCAAAAAATCTAAAAGATCAATGAAAGCAAAAGTTGGTTTGAAATAAAATAAAATAAAAGCCCAGGTCCAAAACGATTCAATAATGAATTCTTTCAAAACTTTCAAGATGACCTACTGTCAATCCTTTTCAGAACCTTCTAGGACATTGAAGAAGTAGAAGCACTTCTGAATAGCTTTTATGAAGCACACATCACCCTGATACCAAAAGCAGACCAATACGAGAGAGAGAGAGAGAGAGAGAGAGAGAGAGAGAGAAAGACCAATGTCCCCGATGAATATACATGCAAAGATCCTCAACAAAATTCTAGTAAATAGAATATACCATGATGAAGTAGGCTTTATTGTAGAGATGCAAGGATGATTTAACATACAAAAGTCAATCAACATAATATACTACATTAATAAAAATAAGCAATGAGAATAAAATGATTATATTAATAGATGCAGAGAAATAATTTGATAAAATCCAACACCCATTCATTATAAAAACTCTCAAAAGAAGAAAATGGAAGAAACTTTTCTCATTATAGTCAAGGCCAATTAACACAAGCTCATGGCAAATATTTTACTCAATGGAAATAAGTTAAAAACCTTTCCTCTAAGATCTGGCATAAGACAAGCTTCTCCCACTGCCACTCCTATTCTACATAGTACTAGAAGTACTTACCTAGGCTATTATGCAAGAAAGAGATATCAAAAACATTTAGATAGGAAAGGAAGAAGTTAAGCACTCACTCTTTGCGCTGATATATTATATTTAGAAACCTAAAGACTATATCAAAAAGCTTCTAAAAATAATTGATTAATATAGAAAAGTAGCAAGCTACAAATTTAACATGCAAAATCAATGGCCTTTTATACACAAATAATGATAGAGAAAATAAAGACATTTCAAAAATCCCATTTACAATAGTACCACAGAAACTCAAATACCTTGGAGACAACTTAACTAAAGAGTTGAAGGACCTACAGAAAGAAAATGCCAAAATAGTGCTTCAAGAAATAAATAAGGACACAAGGAAATGGAGACATATACCATGTTCTTGGACTGGAAAGATTACCATAATTAAAATGGTAATGCTTCCCAAAACATTGTGAGGATTCATTGCTATACCACCAGTATAACCATGATATTCTTCAAAGAAGTGAATTAAACAGTTCTGAAATTCAGTTAAATAATAAATGCCCAAGAATAGAATAAAGCAACCCTTAGGATAAAGAAGATAGAAAACATCACTTTTCCAAGCTTTAATTTGTATTATGAAGAAATAACATTAAAATAGAATATGGAATAAAGACAGACTCTCAGATAAATTTAATAGACTGGTATTCAGAGAATTTGACCTACACAGACATTCAATCTTTGTTAAAGGGACAAGAAATAAGTATAACTATCCTATGTATGTCACTCTCCTTTTGGCTCATTTTCCTCTGCATTAATAGTCTCCATGAATGTATAGTACAAACATAGGAAAAAGAAGATAGGAGGGATAACTTTCCCCAGCTTTAAATTGTATTACAAACAATAGTCACTAAAATAGAATGGAATTAAAATTAAATTTAAATAGAATTGTTTTTTATTAATATCTTTATTTAAACACCTTGATTACAAGCATGAGATTGTAGTTGGGTTTCAGTCATGTAAAGAATACCCCTCTTCACAGTGCCACATTCCCATCACTAATGTTGCAAAATCCCTCCTACCCAATCTACCACTGCCTGTACTCTAGACAAACTTTCCTCTTCCCTCATTCATTAACTTTGTTATGATGGTTCTAAATAAGGTTATTTCTCTAACTGCACTCATCACTCTTTGTGGTGAGCATTATGTCATGAACTGGATCTTCCAGCTCTTCTCTCTTTTAACTCTGTGAATTATTGCAAAAATGCCTTTTTTTCTTAGAACCCATAGATGAGTGAGACTATTCTATCTCTCTCTTACTCATCATAATAGACTCCATGTACATCCATGCATAGGAAGATTTCATGACTTCATCTCTCCTGACTGCTGCATAATAATACATTATGTATATGTACCACAGATTCTTTAGCCATTCATCTGTTGAAGGGCATCTTGGTTGTTTCCAGAGTCTGACTATTGTAAATAACACTGCAATGAATATAGATGTGAGGAAGGGATTTTTGTATTGTATTTTTTGTTCCTAGGGTATATCCCTAGGAGTGGTATAGCTGGATGGTACAGGAGCTCAATTTCCAGTTTTTGGAGGAATCTATATATTGCTTTCCATGAAGGTTGGACTAGATGGCATTCCCACCAGCAGTGAATTAGAGTTCCTTTCTCTCCACATCCCCCCAACACTGCTTGTTCTCATTCTTTGTAATGTGCACCAATCTCTGTGACATGAGATGGTACTGCATAGTTGTTTTTATTTGTATCTCCATGATGATTAGTTATGTGGAGTATTTTTTCATGTGCTTTTTGCCATCTGTATTTCTTTTTTTGTCAAAGTGTCTGTTCATTTCTTCTCTTCATTTTTTGATGTGGTTAGATGTTTTTTTCTTGTAAAGTTCTGTCAGTCCTTGTATATTTTGGATATTAGCTCCTTATATGATGGGTATTAGTGATGTGGAGCATTTATTCATGTGCATTTTGGCCATATGTATTACTTTTCTGATGAAGTGTTCTTTTCTACTCCCCATATTTTTATGGGTTTAGATTTTTTTGTAAAGTTCCATCAGTGCCTTGTATTTGGATATTAGTCTCTTATCTGATGAGTATTGCATGATAGTTTCTTCCAGTCAGTGGGTGGCTTGTAACCTGGGCACTATTTCCTTTGAGGTGCAGTGACTTCTCAGCTTCATATATTCCCGTCTTTTTTTTTTTTTTTTTGAGTTTTGGGCCACACCTGGTGATGCTCAGGTGTTACTCCTGGCTATGCGCTCAGATGTCGCTCCTGGCAGGCACGGGGGACCATATGGGGAACCGGGGGATTGAACCACGGTCTGTCCTAGGTTAGCGCAGGCAAGGCAGGCACCTTACCTCCAGTGCCACCACCTGACCCCCATATTCCCATCTTTTTATCTCTGCTTCCACTTGTTTGGAGAGTGCTGTTTCCTCCCTAAAGATGCTTTTAGTCTCAATGCCAAGAAGTGTTTTATCTACGTGTTGTTCTATATACCTTATAGTTTCAGGCCTGATATCCAGGTCTTTAATCCATTTGGAATTTACCTTCATAATTGGTGTTAGCTGGTGGGGGGTCTGAGTTTGGATATTTGAAAGTGGCTAACCAGTATTGCCAATACCACTTGGTTGAAGAGGCTTTCCTTGCTCATTTATAATTTTTTGCTTCTTTATCAAAAATTATGTCTGGGGTTCATTCTCTGAGCACTCACTCCTATTCCACTGATTTGAAGGTCTGTCTTTATTCCAATACCGTGCTGTTTTGATAACTATTGCTTTATAACACATTTTAAAGTTGGGGAAAGTAGTGCCTCTTACATTTCTTTTCCCAAGGATTGCTTTAGCTATTCAAGGGTGTTTATTGTTCCAGATGAATTTCAGAAGTGTTTGACCCACTTCTTTGAGTATTTCATTAAATCTGTACAATGCTTTGGGAAGTATTGTCTTTTTAATGATGTTAATCCTACCAATCCATGAGCAGGGTAGCTGTTTCCATTTCTGCGTGTTCTCTCTTATTTCTTGGAGTAGGGTTTTATAGTTTTATAGTTTATATTTTTATAGGTTTTATAGGTTTTTTTTTGTATAGATCCTTCATTTCGTTGATTAAGTTGGCTCCAAGATATTTGAGCTTGTGTGACACTAATGTGAATGGGCTTGTTTTCTTAATGTCCATTTCTTCCATATCATTTTTGGTGTATAAAACGCCATTGATTTTTGTGTGTTAGTTTTGTAACCTGACACATTTCCCTATGTATCTATTGTTTCTGAAGCTTCTTGGTAGAGTCTTTAGGATTTTCTAAATAGAGTATCATGTCATTTGCAAACAGTGAGAGCTTGAGTACATCCTCTCCTATCTAGGTTCCTTTTGTCTTTTTTTCTTGCCTCATCGCTATAGCAAGTACTTTCAGTACTATGTTGAAGAAGAGTGGTGAAAAAGAACAGCCTTGTCTAGTACCAGAATTTAGAGGGAAGTCTTTTAGTCATTCTCTATTGAGGATAATATTTGCCATTGGCTAGTGGTATATGGCCTTAACTATATGGAGAAATGTTCCCTTTATTCCCATCTTGCTGAGAGTTTTTTAAATCAAGAATGGGTGTTGGACCTTATCAAATGTGTTCTCCGAGTCTATTGAAATGATTATGTGATTTTTGTTTTACGTGTTGTTGATGTTGTGTATTTTGTTGATAGCTTTATGGAGGTTAAACCGTTCTTGCATTCCTGGGATGAAACCTACTTGATTATATTGAATGATCTTCTTGATGAGGTATTGGATCCTATTTGACAGGATTTTGTTGAGGATCTTTGCATATGTGTTCACAAGGGATATTGGTTTGTAAATTCCTGTTTTGGCAGCATCTGTGTTTGGTTTTGGTAAAAAGTTGATGTTGGCTTCATAAAAGCTATTTGCAAGTGTTCTGGTTTTTCCAATTTTACGAAAGAGCCTGGACAGCATTGGTAGTAGTTCCTCTTAAAAGGTTCGAAAGAATTTATTAGTGAATCCATCTGGGCCTGGTATTCTGTTTTTAAGCAGATATTTGATCACATTTTCAATTTCCTCAATAGTGATGTGGGTGTTTATATATGCTATATTCTCCTTATTCAACTGTGGAAATTTATAAGTGTTCAAGAATCCATTTCTTTCAGGTTCTCATGTTTAGTGGCATAGAGTTTCTCAAAGTAATCTTTGATTATACTTTTAATATCTGCCATATATGTAATGCTCTTCCCCTTTTATTTCAAATACAGATTATCAAGTTTCTCTCTTTCTTTGTGAATTTTGCAAATAGTTTATCAATCTTGTTTATTTTTTCAAAGAACCAACTTCTGCTTTCTTTGATCTTTTGGATTGCTTTTTGGGTTCCCACTTCATTGATTTCTGCTCTAAGATTTGTTATTTCCTCTGTCTCCCTATTTTGGGTTCCTTTTGTTGATCATTTTCTAATTTTATAAGCTGTGCCATATGCTATTAAGGTATGCCCCTTCTTCCTTTTTGATGTGTGCTTGCAAAGCTATAAATTTTCCTCTCAGTGCTGTTTTTGCTGCATCCCATAGATTCTTATCGTTTGTGTCTTCATTGTTATTTGTTTTCAGGAAAGTTTTGATTTTGTCTTTACTTTAATCTCAGACCCACTGTTTATTCAGTAGCAGGCTATTTTATTTTCAGTTGTTAAAATTCTTCTTTGTCCCTTTGTAGTTTATATCTAATTTCAGAGCTTGTGGTCAGTGAAGGTAGTCTGCAAAATTTCTGTCCTCTTGATTTTATGGAGGTATGTTTTATGTGCCAGCATGTCTATTTTGGAGAATGACCCATGTACATTGGAGAAGAATGTATATCCAGGTTTTTGGGGATGGAGTGTTTTATATATATACATATATACATACATACATATATACATACATACATACATACATACATACTAGGACACTTTCTTCCCTGTCTTTTTACATGGCTAGTATATATTTGTTGGGTTTCAGTCTGATTCACCTATCAAGTGTTGACTGGGCCATGTAGAGGTCTCCCACATTTATTATGTTATCATTAATATCCTATTTCATATTTGTCAATAATTGTATTGAATATTTTGCTGGTCTCTCATTGAGTTCATATATGTTTAGGAGTGCGATTTCTTCCTGCTGCAAATATCCCTTTACTATTATGAAGTTTCCATCTTTGTCCCTTACAAATTTTCTGAGTCTAAATTTTATGTCTTCTGTTATTAATATGGCCACCCCAGCTTTTCTGAGGACTTTGTTTGCTTCAATGATTTTCCTCCAGCCTTTGATTTTGAGTCTATATTTGTTTTGACTACTCATGTGTGTTTCATGTAGGCAGCAGAAGGTTGGATTCATCTTTTTGATCTATTTAGCCACTCTGTGTCTCTTAATTGGTGCATTTAGTCCATTGATATTGAGGGAAATGATTGTCATGGGATTTAATGTCATCTTTGTTTATAAGTTTGGTGTGTCTGTTGGTTTGTCTTGTCTTAAAGTAGACCTTTCAGTTTTTCCTTTAAGGTTGGCTTTGCATCTGTAAAGTTTCTCAGCTGTTGCTTATCCATGAAGCTATGTATCCTCCCTTAAAACCTGAATGTGAGTTGGGATGAGTGCAGTATTCTAGGTACAACCTCCATTTCATTTAGTCTTGTCACAACATCCCACCACTGTCTTCTGTACTTGAGTGTTTCTTATCACATGTCTCCTGTAAATCTTAAGAATACTCATTTGAATGTAATTTCTTTTTTTGATCTGCTGCTTTCAGTATTATATCTCTATCTGTAGGATTTTTCTGTGTGACTAGGATGTGTGTCTTGGCATGTTTTTCTTTGGGGCTCTTTTAGATGGTACTCTTTAGGCGTGCAGGATTTGATTGCATGCAGTCTTTAGCTCTGGGTGTTTCTCTGTGATGATGACTTTGACTGTTGATTCTTCTTGGGGATCCTTCTTGGGCTTTTGTGACTCCAATATTCTTATGTTGTTTATGTTGAGTTTATCAAAGACATCTATTTTCATCTGTACACATTATTTGAGTACTTTTTAATTATTTGATCATTTGCCTTAAGGTTCTTTTCCAATCTCTTCTGTTGTATAGTGTTCCTCTGCATTTCGCCTTCCAGTTCACGAATTCTGTCCTTAGCAGCTGTTACCCTGTTGGAGAGGCTATTGGTTGAGGTTTTAGTTCAGCTACCGTGTTTTTCAGATCTGTTATTTCAGTTTTGAGTTTTCTGATATCTGTATTAGTGCTCTGTTAAGCTAGATCTATGTTTTCTCTGATTTCCATGAGGATCCTCCATATTTCTATTCTAAACCCCTTATATGAGAGATTAATCATATGGTTGGTACTTTTTGGGTCATCAGAGCTATTATCTTCATTCTCTGTTCATGGTGTTTGCCTATGAGGTTTCCCGACTTTCATGCTTGTATTGTGGGTTTTTCTACATGTTATGGTAGCATTTATCAGCTAGAAGTTGCTTGGTCATGAAGTGGACTGGCAGCTCTTTTGCCTCCCAGCATAGCCAGCTAGATTCAAAGTCAATGTGTGAGATGACTGACCTCTTGAGAAGGCAGGCCCTCAGGAAAAGACTGAGGAGATAAAATGCTCAGGTATGAGAAAGGCAGAATGGCCCAAGATGTCTGCCGGGTTCCAGCCACCCAGTAGAATCCAGCTAGGTCCAAAGTCTATGGGCGGGGCGACTCATATCTTGAGAAAGTAGACCCTCTGGGAAGAATTCTGAGGAGATCAAATTCTCAGGTTTGGGAAAATGCAGAAAAACCCAAGATAAAAAAATAGAATTGTAATAATACAGACACTCAGATAAATGGGTTATTCTTGTGTATTTAGAGAACCTCAGACAATCAATTAATATTTGATAAAGGATGAAAAGAGTATGTTCCTCTTTCTCCTGTTCATTTCACTCGACATAATAGTCTCCATGTCCATCCATATATACTTAAAGAAAGCCCTATCAAAAAAAGGTGGAAGCCATCACTTTACCAGCTTTAAATTGTATTACAAAGCAATAGCATTTAAAATAAAATGGTATTGAAATAAAGACAGAACCTCAGATCAATTTAATAAACTTGATCTTTCAGAGAATGATCCTCAGACATACAATGAGCAAATCTTTAATAAAGGAACAAGAAATGCAAAATAGACCAAGGAAAACCTCTTCAACAAGTAATGTTGGGACAACTGGTCATCCACATGCAAAAAAGAGACCTCAGACCTCATTCTAACACAATGCACAAAGATCAAGTAAAAATGGGCTTAATACTTTAATATCAAATCTGAAACTATAAGCTATATAGAAGAAAATATAGGTTAAATACTCCATGACATTGAGAGTAAAGGTACCTTCAAAGATGAGTACCACTCTCCCCACAAGTGGAAACAGAAATAAGCAAATGGAAATATATTAACTTAGAAGCCTCTCAACCTCTCAAAGGAAACAGTGACTAGGATACAAAGGTCATCCATGGAATGTGAGAAAGTTTTCTCCTAATATCCATGTGATAACGGGCTAATATCAAAAATCGGGGAGAAGAAATAAAGAGACATTTCCTCAAAGAAGAAATGTAGATGACCAAAATGCACATGAAAAAAATGCTCCACATCACTAATCATCAGGGATATGCAAATCAAAATAACAATGAAGCATCATCTCATGCTACAGACACTAGAATACATGAGCAATAAAAAGAAAAAAAAAACAGTGCTGGCTTAGATATTCTCACTACTGGTGAGAATATCATGTAGTCTAGCCTTTCTGGAAAACAATATGTAGGTTCCTCAAAATACTGGTTGGTTCAAATCCCAGTGTCCCATATGGTCCCCTGTGCCTGCCAGGAGCTATTTCTGAGGAGACAGCCAGGAGTAACTCTTGAGCACCACTGGGTGTGACCTAAACCGCCCCAAAATACTGGAAATTGAGCTCCTATATGATCCAGCTATACCACTCCTAGGGATATACAGTAGGAATACAAAAATATAATATATGTTATAAACTATAAATGTATAATAAATATTATAAATAGTAGTTATAAATAAATGTATAATAAATATTATAAAGAAATAAATGATATAAATAATAAATGTATAATAAATGTATCTGGGGAGGAAGAGTGGCACAAGCAGTAGGGCATTTGCCTTGCATGTACTAACTTAGGACTACCATGGTTCGTTTCCCCAGTGTCCCATATAGTCACCAAAGCCAGGAACAATTTCTGAGCACATAACCCAGAGTAACTCCTGAGCATCGCTGGGTGTGGCCCAAACAACAACAACAGCAAAAAGTCTTCTGCATGCCTACATTAATTTTATCTCTATTTACAATAGCCAGAGTTGGAAACAACCCAGGTGCCTGACAACAGATGAGTGGCTAAAGAAACTGTGGTAAACATACACATCTCAGAGAGACCCTAGAGAGTTGTCATAGGCAGCTGTTTTAAGTGAGCACAAACTTGACTTCCTTGTGCGCCATGCAAAGACTTTAAAGGAGAGTCCTTACTTGCCTCTTTCAGTTTCTGCATACTTGGAGCAATTATTTCTGTTACCATAAGTTCCTGAATTTGAGAGGTAAAATCCTAGTTATTACCTACAATTTCCCCGTATGACAAGATGCTCTAGATCAGTGGTGGGCATCCTTTTTTTTCAGCAGAGCTAAATCTCGCCAAAACCTCAATTAAAATTTATTTTGAGAGCCACATTTTGTTTTTGTTTTTGGGTCACACTGGCAGTGTTCAGGGGTTATTCCTGGCTCTATGCTCAGAAATCGCCCCTGGCAGGCACAAAGGACCACATGGGATGCCTTGATTCGAAATACTGTTCTTCTGCATGAAAGGCATTTGCCTTTAAAATGCCCCACCTCCATACTATCTCACTTGTCCCCAGAGCGACATTTTAAAAACCGAAAGTACATAGGATGGTACACTGTTTTTAGTTTCAATAAGTTTTTATTGAGACTATTCTTCATACAAGTATCCACATAGGTCAGGAGGATACAAATAACACAACTAATAAAACAAAAACTTTAGAATGATATTATTTATCAATAATGTTAAATTCCATAAAATTTGCCTTACAATGTAGAGAAAATTACACCCTGACAATGACTGATAAATTCACAAACACTAATGTGAACATTGGCCTTTCATTTCCTTAGATAGTTTGAGTAAGTCATGTTTGTATGTTGTTTTTAATTTTAGGCACGATTCCAGATTATCATCGATGAGATGATTTCTCAGTTTACTCTTGATAAGATTCATGTTTGAAAATGATTGTTTGCATAAATATATAGATCCGAACAAAAAAGAACAGCAAACGCTAGCTTTTTTAGTTGATTATATGAGTCAGGAATACTATTCCAGGTGTTAAAAATCAACATATCTTCCTTCTCCAGGTCTTTCAAAGCAGACCTCTTGGGCTGTGAACTAAGTTCACATTTGTTTTTCTCCAATCTTTCTAAATTAGCACAAAGATGTTCAAATGTTGAACTCCACAGTTTTTGTTTTTTAAAATCCAGCAATGCATTTCAAAATTGCCAATGTTGTTTCTAAAGGGAGAAAATAATTTCGGTACAGTGGCATCCAGAGTTTTTTTTTTTTTGTCCCCAATTTCCAATACAGACCAGGCAAGGGTCTATGTTGAGGTGTATATAGGGTGCATTTACTGTACCTCCTCTTTCTATACAGTCTTTGTGAAGAACACAGCCCGTGGTAAGAATTGGGAGGCCTTATTTTTTCTTTTCTTTTTTGATTTTTTTCCTCTTTTTTTTATTTAAACGTTTTGATTAAATATATGATTGTGATTAGGTTTCAGTCATGTGAAGAACACCCCCTTCACCAGTGCAACATTCCCACCACCAATGTCCCAAGTCCCCCTCCCTCCCACCCCACCTACACCTGTATTCCAGACAGGCTTTCCAGTTCTCTCATTCATTCACGTGATTATGGTAGTTTTCTGTGTATTTATTTTTATAGCTGCACTCACCACTCTTTG
>PVKC010027444.1:0-15765 GCA_004027635.1 Crocidura indochinensis | reverse complement strand
AAGAAAGAAAGAAAGAAAGAAAGAAAGAAAGAAAGAAAGAAAGAAAGAAAGAAAGAAAGAAAGAAAGAAAGAAAGAAAGAAAGAAAGAAAGAAGAAATAAGGAAGTCAATCCAGGCAATCTGTTCCACAATTCCTAAGAAAGAAATCATATGGGAAGGAGAAGGATGCTTTATCCTTGACCCATGTAACTGATAAAGTAACCAAGAAGAAAGACAAGAATTTATTTGAAAGGGGCAATGGTGTACACTAGAGTTCCAGACCTGAAGCCAATGTCCTGATGTAAAACAGCAGGCCCTATTTCTATACAAGCAATCTTCAAATGCCTCATGGTTCTACTTTTCAAAATGGGGCATAGAAGCCAACTCTTTTCTTCCCTCCTCTGGCTATAGCATGAAGATCTACAAAAACCAAGCTCATCAGATGACTCTACTTAAGACTTTGAAGTTTTATTTGCTGGTACAGGATCATATTGCAGACCACGCACTGTACCACTGACTAAATCCCTGAACTCAGATTTGAGGATTTTTAAAAATATTTATTTTGGGGGCTGGAGAAATAGCTTTTGCCTTGCATGCAGATGGACAGTGGTCCAAATTCCGGCATCCCATAAGACCCCCAGAGCCTGCCAGGATTGACTTTTAAGTGTAGAGCCAGGAGTAACGCTTGAGCGCTGTTGGGTGTGACCTAAAAACCAAACCAAACCAAACACAAACAAAATAAAATTTATTTTTCCATTGTAAAATGGCCATAGTTGACATTAAGATATATACTTTGTGCTGTGACATTGTATGAATTTGGCAAATGCACGGTGTCATCTGCAGCTCATATGATTCCTATGGATTGGTTTTGCGTTTCCTAGGAGATGCTCAAGATCAAGGATTCTCAGAATGGAAGACCCTATAATGAGGTCTTAGCTGAGAACTTGATCTCTGCTAAGCCACATATTCCCAGTGGGACTTCCCAGCTTTTATTTTCTCTGAATCAATAAGTGAACTTATTTTTCAGTAAATTCCTATTCTGCCTAAGTTTACAAGGCTTGATGAATGCTATGGGATAAAACTCAATCCTTAATACCATGATACATTCCTCCTGATTTTAAAGAGAAAGAAGCAATGTGCCCAAAAAGCAATAGTAGAAAAATTGCTTGAGGATAGAAATTTCCTAAAGGGATTTAGGAAATTCAGAAGAGGTTCACAGGATAAAGAAAAAAGCCAATTGCTCAGACTTCCCAGTGCTTACTGGTTTGCCCAAGTTTTCTGATGATATTTCTGGTTGAAGAATCTTCATTGACACTATCATTATGTCTCTCCAGAGGATAGTCAGTATCCTGGCAAGTGTTCTATGTTCTAGGAGCTGTGGAGGAAGCAAGATAGAGGAGAGGACATTCCTAAAAAAAAATTAGAAATTGAGCTTCTATTCAATCCAGCAATTCTTCTTGTAGAAAAATACTCCAAGGGCCCAAAAACAAAATAGAGAAAAGACTTTTGCACTAAACTGTGTTCCTTGCAGCAATATACACAATATCCAAAATCTGGAAAGAACTCAAGTGTCCAAGGATAGATAACTATACAATAAAGAAACTTTGGTACATATAGACAGTGGAATACTAATAATAAGAAAAGATAAAGTTATGCAATTTGCTGCTACGTGGAAAGACCTGGAGTATATGATGCTAAATGAAGTTAGAGGGAAAGAAGCCTACACAGAATGATCTCTCTTATATGTGAGATACAAAGAAACATAATAATGAACTAATACCTAAAGATAGTGGAAACAAAGAACATGAAAGCTGGTAATCACTAGGAAACATGCACATGATGGGGCTGGGGGATAGAACAGGGAGGAAGCAATGATTAGTGGTGGGAAGCACTCAACCAGGAGGAGGAAGAAATGAAAAGGTAAACATTATTATGAAGCCCTACCACTGATAATTGAAGCAGACTGGTAAGTGGAATGCAAACAGGAGTTGGGGGAAGAGAGACTGGTGAAGGGAGGGAAGTGGACACTGGTGAAGGGATTGCTGTTGAATATGCCTGAAAACTTGTAACATTGCATCCTAATAACAGTAATTCCATGGTGACTAATTTTTTTAAATGTGATCTTGCTCATATGTGGGACTTATAAATAAGTTGACAACAAAGAAGCAAAAATGGGCCATAGGCAACACAATGGAAGAACTGATCGTTAGAATTGAGTTGGGGTTGGTAGACTTATAAGGGAAGGATCTTTCTGGGAAGGGAATGTGTGGAGTATTGAGGGTTATGGGTGTTCATTATGTGCATGAGAAACAATCATTAACAGTTTTGTAAGTCACAGATTTTGATCAGTAATATTTTAAAGAGTAACCTTGGGATCTTGAAACCTCTTTTCCATTTCTGTGAGGGGACATGCATTCTTGAGAGTAAGATCTTCCTATTTGCTTTTTCTGCAGCCTCAGCATCATGCTTTGTGTATTGAATATGCTAAATACCCCCAAAATAAAATTTATCTATGGGGAAGAGAGGACATTAAGGTAGGAAGAGAATGATTAACAATGCAAAAGGTAGATGATTTTAGAGAAACTAAAAAACTGGATTACTCAGTGGACAATTCTCTTTGGGTGTATGAGACCTCCACAAAGCAGGGAAAGATCAGAAGAGAGAAAATAATTTTTGTTTTGTTTTGTTTTTGGGCCACACCTGGTGACGCTCAGGGGTTACTCCTGACTATTCGCTCAGAAGTCGCTTCTGGCAGGCACGGGGGGCGGGGGAGGGGGGACCATATGGGGAACCGGGGGATTGAACTGCGGTCTGTCCTAGGTTAGCGCAGGCAAGGCAGGCACCTTACCTCCAGCGCCACCACCCGGCACGGAGAAAATAATTTTTTTTGGGTGACGAGGTCACATCAGAGTGCATATATGGCATACCCATTTTTGACCTTCCAGAATGAATTTCCTACCTTTGAACTGTTCTTTTCTGCCATGTGTGCCAGTAACAAAGAGATGCAAAATATTTCATATTACCATTTAACTCCCTGGAACAAAGGGAGTCATGTCCCAACCTGGGAGCAGGACTTCTTTAAACAAAACTTTGAGACTGTCTAGAAATTGGGAAAAAAGGGAAGTCAAAAGATATTTGCTCATTTAAAAGAGAAGGTTAAGGCAAACACAATAAAGCTCCCTCAGATATTCCACATTCTTTCACTTGCAAAATTCACTTTAAGTCACTTGCAAAAATGAATTCAGACTTCCATCTAACACTATGCACAGCTGGTCAGCCACTTGCAAAAAAATGAACTTAAGATTTAACAAGGCTTATTGGTTAGTTCAGGCTAACAAAATATGAACAAAAATATGGAATAAATCCAAGTTGGAGGCAGATGAATACCCTCATTTCTCTTGCTAGTAGGACTGAGGAACAAAATTGTTTGGAAGATGGATCAAAAAGCTGGTCAACGGGGCCAGAGAGATAGCATGGTGTAAGGGCATTTGCCTTTCCTGCAGAAAAACAGTGGTTCGAATCCCAGCATCCCATATGGTCCCCCTGAGGCTGCCAGGAGCAATTTCCCCCTGAGCATTGCTGACTTTGACCCAAAATCCAAAGGAAAAAAAAATGCTGGACAACTTTGATTTCTTGAAGCATGGTTTTATAGGTTTTGTATAGGTCCTTCACATTTCTATTTAAGTTAACTCTAAGATATTTGAGTTTGTGTGGCACTAATGTGAATGGGGTCATTTTTTAAATGTACAGTTATTCTCTATCATTATTGATGTATAAGAAGGCCATTGATTTTTGCACATTAATTTTGTAGGCTGCCACTTTACTATATGAATCTATTGTTTTGAGAAGCCTTTTTGTAGAGTCTATAGGGTTTTCTAAATATATTATCATGTCATCTGCAAACAGTGAGAGCTTGACTTCTTCCTTTCCTATCTGGATGCCCTTGATAAGGAAATGGAGACACATACCCTGCTCATAGATTGGAGAGATTCATATAATTAAAATGGCAATACTTCTCAAAGCATTGTACAGATAAATGCAGTTCCTCTAAGGATAACTATGGCATTCTTCAAAGAAGTGGATCAAACACTCCTGAATTAATTTGGAACAATAAATACCCACGAATAGCTAGAGCAACTCTTGGGAAAAGGAGTATGGAAGGCATCACTTTTCCCAACTTTAAATTGTATTATAAAGCTGTAGTCATTAAAACAGCATGATATTGGAATAAGGACAGACCCTCAGTTCAGTGGAATAGAAATATAGAATAGAAAATGTTCCCCGGACATACAATCAATTAATCTTTGAGAAAGGGGCAAGAAATGCAAAATGGAGCAAGAAAAGCCTCTTCAACAGTGGTGTTTACACAACTGTTAAGTCACTTGCAAAAAAGTGAATTCAGACTTCCATCTAACACTATGCACAGCTGGTCAGCCACTTGCAAAAAAATGAACTCACACCTCCACTAACACCATGCACAAAGGTCAAATCCAAATGGATTAAAGACCTGGATATCAGACCTGAAACCATAAGGTATATTGAACAATGTGAAGGTAAAACACTCCATGACATTGAGACTAAAGGTATCTTCAAGGCAGAAACAGCACTCTCCATACAAGTGGAAACAGAGATAAATAGATGGGACTATATTAAGATGAGAAGCTCCTGTACCTCAAAGGAAATAGTGCCTAAAATACAAAAGCCACCCACAGAATGGGAGCAACTACTCACACAATGGCCCAACAGATAAGGGGCTAATATAAAAAATATACAAGTTACTGATAGAACTTAACAAGAAAAGTGCATCTCACCCCATCAAAAAATGGGGAGAATAAATGAACAGATAATTTCTCAAAGAAGAAATACAAATGGCCAAAAGACACATGAAAAAATGTTCCACATCACTAATTATCAGGGAGATGCAAATCAAAACAACAATGAGGTACCATCTCACGCCACAGAGACAACGAATAAGAACCATCAATACTGGACGGGATGTGGGGAGAAATATAGTCCAGCTCTTATGGAAAACAATATAAAGATTCCTCAAGAAGCTGGAAATTGAGCTCCTATATGATTCAGCTATACCACTCCTAGGGATATATCTTAGGAACACAAAAATATAATACAACAATACATTCCTCTCACTTATATTCATTGCAGCACTATTTACAATAGCCAGGCTCTGGAAACAACCAAGATGCCCTTCAACAGATGAATGGCTAAAGAAACTGTGGTATATATACACAGTGGAATATTATGCAGCCATCAGGAGAGATGAAGTCATAAAATTTTCCTATACATGAATTGACATGGAAAATATTATGATGAGTGAAATAAGTCAGAGAGAGAAAGAGACATAGATAGTCTTATCTGTGGGATTTAAGAAAAATAAAAGACATTATTGTAATAATGCCCAGAGATAAAAGCTGGAAGTACTGGCTCACAATATGAAGCTCACCTCAAAGAGGAGTGCAGTTAGAGAAAGAATACACTAACAACTACCATGACAATGTTAATGAGTGAGAAAATTAGAATGCCTTTCTCAAATTCAGACAGGGTTGTGGGAGGATGAAGATGGGGGCATTGGTGGTGGGAATGTTGCACTGGTGAAGGGGGGGGTGTTCTTTTTGTGACTGAAACCCAACTACAGTCATGTTTGTAATCACAGTGTTTAAATAAAGATAATATGAAAAGAAAAAGCTGGACAACTTGAAAAAAAAAGCTGGACAACTTGAGTCCATGATCATGTCTAGCAGTAACAACTCTTCCCTGTCCAGCAACAAGCAAAATTGTGAGTAACTAATAGCCTGCTGAGGTTTGGAAATCTCTCTTTGCATAAGGGATCTTTTACTAACCCATTTTACCCACTTTATAATCTTCTTGTCCCTTTATGAAGCTCATATTGTTCATGAAATTCATGAACAGCCCTTTGGTATGAGCTATAATTAACATTAGTGTCTTACAGCTATCCAAATATGTTGTAAAACAACTTTGAATTTATGTAACTTACTATGGGCAAATTGCTTTTGACATTCCTCTAGAAAAATCCATTCAATTATATGAGGGAAAGCTTGAACTTAATTTGATAAGAGAATTTATAGAAAAGGTCACAGTCACCCTCTGGTCTAAGGACCAATATCAAAAAGTTTAATAAATTTAAGACCTACTATTTATTTTAATAAAACAGAGCATTCAATTCTCTGCCTTGTTCTTTAGGTCTTTGGGTAGTTTATAAGCCCACTACTTCCTCTATTTCTTAGAATGCCCACAACTAAACTGTTTTTCCTATGACTAGAAAGGACAGACTACCCAACTCTGATCAATGAGTAGCAAATAACCCAAGCCAAGCCATTAAATTCTTTTCTGTATTATCAACATTAGAACTATATGACAGGTCATTTTTAATCCTGTTTTAAGGTGGGTGATCAAAAGAAAATATCTTCACTGATTCTAGTCATCTAAGAAATAATTAGGTAATATCCCCTTCATCTTAAAGAGCTTTGAAATTACATTTGATTATTTACCTTTACCAAAAATAGTCAAAGACTTAAAATAAAGAGGAATAGTGAACTGACAGAAGATAATCTAAGTTCTTAATGAAGACTATTAATAAAAGTGGTTTCTGGAGCTGTAAATAAATGTGGAGATAAGGGGTTAATGAGAGAATGCATTTAGCTAGTGTTGCAGATCAGACCTTGATAGGGCTGGATGATGGTAGGATGGAGGATGAGGTTTTTCTCCTCCAACTAGGATCACGAGTCTGCCACCCTGTTCAGCCGGGCAGGGGGGTGGGGTGGGGGTGGTGGTGGTGGAGGTAGCTGGGGTCAGGAGAGTGGCGGGTAGAAAACTCTCAGGCTTCAGCTTTATTTGGTGGATAAGGCTGAAGAAAAAGCCGCAGATTTAGTCCCAGAAAAAGCCCTCACCTTTCACAGACCCTTGCTTTTATACACAAGAATCAGATACCACCCTAAGGTGGAAGCAGAATGCAAAGTAAGAAATAATCCAATATGCTATTACCAGGTCACACCCTAGGGTAGGGCACAATTATTGATTAGCGTAGGATCATAACCCAACAACTAGATTTCATTGTTGTTTTTTTTTTTGAACCATACCCCACAGTTTAGGGGTTACTCTTGGCTCTGCACTCAGAAACCACTTGTGGGAGGCTCAGTGATACCATATGGGATTCTGGGATCAAAACCAGGTTGACACAGGCAAGGCAAACACCCAATCCACTGTGCTATCACTCCAACTCTCAATTATATTCTTAACTTTTTTTTTTTGGGGGGGAGGGGGTCATATCCCGCAGTACTCAGGGGTTGCTGCTGGCTCTATGTTCAGAAATTTCTCCTGGCAGGCTCAGGGGACCATATGGGATGTCAGGATTTGAACAACCAACCTTCTGCATGCAAGGCAAAGGCCTTACCTCCATGCTATCTCTCAGGTCCCTTATCTTTATTCTTTATTCAGGTGTTAGCAACTCGAAAATATGAGCCTTATTGTGTTCAAAAAACATCTACTCTCAGGCTACAGGAGTTTTATGCAGGAAACGGTGGGGTTATAAAAGAGGGGACTAAGGAGGGGCCAGCTTATGGTTATCAGCGTCATTGGGTTTGATGATGCTCATCTATTTCTATAAAGAGCTTTGAAACAATCAATGCTTCCAGCAACCTGCATGGCAACCTTCACAGACTCCACTTCAGAGGATCCAGTTATCTGACTGTAAAATCATGATGATAGCAGGGCTGTGTCCCTTCCAAGGGTCTTGGGGGAAAGTGTGTTTTCATGCCTCTTTCTGGTTTTAGGAGCCACACATATTCCAGAGTTGTTATCCCTTGTTCTTTCTTCAAAGCCATCAACCATGGACTGAGCTCTTATACTGATAAAAAAGAACTGTGGCTAGAGTGATAGCACAGTGGATAGGGCATTTGCCTTGCATGTAGCCAACGATGTTGAACCCTAGTGTCCTATATGGCCCCTGAGCCTCCTAGGTTCAGGTGTGAGTCAAAAAAATAAATAAAAACAAAAAAGAAGCACAGCCAACATGAATGGAGGGGGTATGCTCAGAAGAAGGCTAAATGGGCTAGAGTAATAGGACAGCAAGTAGGGTGGTTGCCTTGCATGTAACCAACCAGGGTTTGATTCCTGTCATCCCATATAGTTCCTTGAGCCCGTCAGGAGTGGTTTCTGATTTCAGAGACAGGTGTGGACCCAAAAACTTAAAAAATAAAAAAAAAATAAAGAAGAAAGCAAAAAGTCTAGCAGTCTGGAGTGGATAGAGGAAGGATATATACATATACAAGGCACATGTAAGTGATTGGGTGGGATGGTCAGGGAAAGGAAGCTATCAGCTATTCATCTATTTATTCACCTGTCATCATGTGTACAGTAAGGCATCAGTTTTCAAATACCAGGTCATTTAAGCTTTCTGTGAACTAATAAGAGTCTAAAATTGTTATCTTGCTTTACATGAAAAAGTAGTCTTAGATAAGTTTTCAAGTGAATAGGTTCATTAATGCAAAGGGAAAGGAAAGGAAATGATGGGTAAATAAACACAAGGGTTAAACTAAATCTCCCTTTCTCCAAAGTCCAAGTTCTTTTCTTCAATATTCAATTAGTTTTATATTTTGAGAGTTATAGGTCTATAATTTATTTTGCTGCCAATAGGACAATCTCTCCAAACAAAATCAAGCATGCATCGTTACAATTCTATTCCAAATATCATATTATCATATGTATATATAGCTGTATTTTTTCCACTTTCAGTTTTGCATTCTAAGAAGCCATAAAAATGGAATACTAGTTTCTTTAAAACTGCTTCCAGAGGCTGGATAGAGTACAGTGGGTAGGGCACATGATTTGCAAACAGATGACCTAGATTTGGTTCCCAACACCCCATTTGACAACCCTTAAGTGCAATTACAGAAATAAGTCCTGAACATAGCATAATAATTAATAAGGGAACAATGGTTTTCAATGATCAGTTTTTAGGTAGTCCAATCAAATTTCATACTTCCTTGCACCAACATAGCCACCCATTCAAGCCACACAATAATATGCCTATAGTAAACTGAAAGCTGGTTCTACCATATCATCTAGTTCTATTGCTCTATTATCTCTCAACCATCAGAATGACAGGTTTGACAGGGATAATTGTTCCTCAGGCAATCAATCAGGTTTTCTATCTTTTCATCTTGTCCTCACTAAACCCGAGTCTAATATCTTACCATTGCCTCTTCCATGCGAAGGAAGTGGGTGCTCATTTCTCACTCAACAATCATGTTCCAGACCTTGATGGAGATGAGGCCAAAGTGCCCTAGCTCCCAGCCTACAGACATGATGGCTGAATATGAGCAGGACTGCTATGGTGCAGGCCCAGTCGCCCACCCTGAAAAGGGGTGAAGTCCTGAGACTGCACTGCTGAAAAAAGGCCTGTTGTGCCCTATGCTAGCACTTGGCAGGTTAGCAACAATGAAGTTATTAAACATTAATGCATAATGAGAACTAACAATGCTGAGTAGATGAAAGAACAGTGTGCCTTTGTCCCTTGCATAAAAACAAGAATTGCTGGAACACATCCTACTTTACCCTAGGTAGCTGGCAATATCTATAATAATATTTTCCCAAACTGGTAGAATCAATAATAATATTTTAGTCAGTTATTTAGTATTGTGTAATCTACATGAATGCTTGGTCTTTTAATTACATCTGCCCTTTTCTTTATTGATAGCTCTTTGGCATACTATTAAACACACAATGGGATTGTTCTTTGTTAATTATTAATTAATGGAATTGTTCTTTGTTAATTAGCAAGAATCATATCCAAGAGGAAAGAATAAGTATTTTTCTGATTCCTGTTTATGGTAAATGAAACTGATGACAAATAATTTACAATATTCATATAATGTTTAGATGACAGTCAATGATTGTGCTAACATGCAATGTTTATTCTATAGCAAAAAAATATGTCATACTTGATCTTCTCAACTTCCTACCATTGATAATTTTTTGCTTAAATATGAAGCAGAACTTCCAATAAATCGAACTCAGTTCCAACTACTCTTGAGTGTGTTTGATCTCTGAGTACCTACTTTTCACCAACTTCTTGCTCCCATCCTCCTATTGAATAGCCCTGAAGCCTTTTTTAGTGCTGCCTGACTTAGCTGGCCAGCAACAGCAAAGAAGACATCGAAGACAAGGGCAAGTCTTCGTCCATTCCAAAGACATAGTGACTAGAAATGTCATCCTCATATTAGTGCACCTGAAAGTGGCATCACAAAAAGACCAAGATGCCTGCTGAACAGGTGATATGGGCCAATCTTTACAATAATCTAGAGGATTCCTGGAGCCTCAAGGGACAAGGAAAACATCAGAGTGCCAAGGACATGAATCCATGTCCTGAAAACATTATAGAAATAGTGAAGTCCACACTATGGCCAGGAGACCACATTCCTTTCTACATGCAGAAGACTCCAGGCAGAGAAGTTTCTAGAAGCCACTTATTAGATTGGAGATCCAGAGACCAGAAATGTGTGACAAGTCACAGGCAGATGTGTAGACCCAGGACAACGAAGGATGAAGGACCCCCCATTGAGTAGTGGTCATTCCTCTTATGTTTACTGAAGCTATTATGCTGGTCTGCAAAGTTTATGACCTCAAAATTCCCACCCCTCTTGGATGACACAGTCCAACTTGCTACTACAATTACCTACTTCTATGCCAGGAAATTTGTGCCTCATGGGATGGGATGCTGAAAACCATATAAGACCAGACCCAGTACTGATGGAAAAGATAAAGAAAAACCAGGAAAGAGTGGGCCTTAAGCTTAATTTAAATTTTTTATTTAATTTTACAAAACACTGGGGCCAGCGAGGTGGCTCTAGAGGTAAGGTGTCAGCCTTGCAAGCACTAGCCAATAAAGGACCGCGGTTCAATTCCCCCCTGCATTCCATATGGTCCTCCCAAGCCAGGGGCAATTTCTGAGCGCTTAGCCAGGAGTAACCCCTGAGTATCAAATGGGTGTGGCCCTAAAAAACAACAACAAAAAAAACCACATACATATTTAGGGTCTGAAGCAATAGCACAGCAGATAGGGTTCTTGCCTTGCACACAGTTGACCCAGGTTCTATCCCCATGCATCCCATATGGCCCTCTGAATATGCCAGGAGTAATTTCTGAGCACAGAGCTAAGAGTAATCCTGAAAGTCACCAGGTAGGGCCAAAAAAGAAAAAAAAAAGGAAAGATTAAAAAAAACAGGCAAAATAAAAACATACAGATTTAAATTAAAATACTTCCAGCAGTTGTGCATATGACAGACTCAATCATGCTGATGGCAAAATAAATAAAAGCAGAGCTGGTTTCATGAGAGTTTCATAGTATTGGATGAGGAGAAGTGCTTAAGATTAAATATACATATGTACATATAATGATATGTATATAAATATACAGATATCACAATAATGACAAAATGTTATGAGACAATGTTGCCAGACTGTTAATAACTGACATTGTTAGAGGGAAATTATATTCTTCCCTTTTCTAATCATTACTTACTTCTCAAAATTTTCCTAATACATTTTCATTCTTATTTAAACCAAAATATATGTATGTTGCCTTTAATAAACTGGATCTCAATTTTCTTGACTGCCTAGACATAGCCCACATACATCAAGAAAGAAGTTTTATTCACATCTAAATGTCTTGAATCAATAGGAGAACGCAACTTGGAGTAAAATCGAGTATGATCATTTTTTCCAAACTTTCTGAGATCACTGTAGATTCACAGACAGTTTTAAGAAATAACATGGAAATACCACATACTCCCAGCCCAGCATGGCAGCACTTTTTATCATTGTAAGAACTGCAGATATATATATATATATATATAAACTGCAGATACAAAAAGTGACACAGGTACTATCCAGATTACTAGACTTCAGATTTCACCAGTTTTACATGATATTTGGGATGCTCATATACCTATATTTAGTTCTGTACAGTTTTCCCTCCTGTGTAGGCATATAAATGCCATAAATGGTTCCTTATCCAGGCACCTCCCTGTCTGTCTCTTTACCTTTGTTCCCTAAATCTGGGCAATAGTGATCAACTTTGTCCAGTGAATAATAAATCTCTCTCCCTAGATCTTAGAGTTAACCATAAGTCAAAGGAAGAGTACAGGTGGTACTTGAGTACCAGGACTCACTTCCGGGTATTTCCCTCCTATAACCAATTGTGTGATTTGCACAGAACCTTCTAGGCTGGGTTTGAGAAATAGATTGATGCTTTCCAACAAGTGAGAACACCTCAAACTTGCCAGTCACACCAAAAACTGAGCTGGAGTCTAATGAGGTGGGGCCCATATCTGGTGGTGTCACTTGGATATCCACCCAGCCTGTTTTGGGCGAAGAAAACATGCTTCAACCCAGTGAAAAGCTAAGATTGACTTCCCAGGAGAAAAACTGGGTTTGGCTGCCAGCAATGAGTCAGACTTCCACAGAAGTCAAAGGGAAGGGAAGCTGTTTTGTGCCCATAAAACAAGGAAATTATGTCCACAGATGCCCAAGCAGGTGAGGGCCCTTACGAAAAAAAAAAAAAAAAAGATGTGAAGGTTGAAGTCAAGGGATCTCAGGATGCAGAAGGTAATGATGTAGTCTGTACCACTGGAAACACTGATTCTTAGCTCTCAAATGGGAGCGGGGCATCTCTACAGCACAACATAGGGAGATGGGCACTACAACAGTTGGACACAGACTTTCTAACCAAACTAACACAGGCTTTTTAAATTTCTTTTTCTTTTGGGACCACACACAAGAAATGTTCTGGGGTAACTCCTGGCTCTGCATTCAGAAATTTCTCCTGGCAGTGCTGCGGGGGGGCATATAGAATATCAAGGATCAAACCTGGGTCAGTCACATGTAAGGCAGGTGTCTTTCTGACTGTACTACTGCTGTTGACTTCTTTTTCCAGCAGCTGGTTAGTACAAAGGCACAGCTGCCATTACTGTAAACAAGATCAAGGTCACTCCTCTCCTTAGCTCAAATAATTCTAGGGTTTGGGGCACTGGCTTGAGACGTTTTTAAGTAAATTTAGGTGGGAACCTGCTTTTTTCTTGCAGGGAATTTCCCATTCAACTAGGAATTCTCAAAGCTTGCACCTGACCTAGAGCATTTCCAGCTCATTTGACCCTTTGCCATGTGGCTTAGGACGTCTTGGTCCTTGAATTTATGACTGACTGGCCTCAGTTTCCTCTTCCTTTCTCACCCTAATGTATTGGCATCTTCTCTGAGTACAGCATACAGAACAAGGATAAATGACCTTGTGGTTCTACTTTCAAGAAGTTTTCTCAATCTTGGGACCAGTGAGAGAGCTCAAAGGGCTGAAGTATGTGTGTTCTCTATGGGAGACTAGGATTTGATTTCTGGCACCATAGGGGCTCCTAAGCACCATGCTGGAGAGAGTCTGAGGATATTGTGGATAGAAGAAAAATTTTTCAGACTTTCCACTTTTTATCAGAGAGAGGGGAAAAAGGACAAAAAACAAAGATAAAAACAAAATTTATTTGCATAAGCCATTTGTATGATTAGCTCTGCCTAGAATGAAGAAATGCAGATATTATTATGCATTTATTTGAAAGGTGACTATACCTGGCAATGCTCAAGGCTTATTCCTGGCTCTATGCTCAAGGATCACTCCTGGGTGGGCTTTCAGGATTATCTGAGGATTAAATCCCATGTTGATCACATACAAGGCATATGCTGTACCCAGCCTACTCTCTTTAGCTCCAAATATCGCCTAACTTTTTTGTTTGTTTTGGGGCCATACCCAGCAGTGTTCAGGCTTACTCCTATTCTGCAGTCAGGAATCACTCCTGGAAAGATTCAGAGGACCATATGTGATCCCTGCAATCAGACTTAGGTCTGCTTTATGCAAGGCAAGCACCTTACCTGCTGTACTAGTTTTCCAGCCCCAAATACATACTTCTGAACTTCTATGTTTCTTTGTTCTTGTTTTGGGGCCTTACCCGGTGGTACTCAGAGCTTACTCATGGGAGGACTCAGAGCACTGTATATGGTGCCAGGGATCAAACTCAGGTCACTGTGTGGAAGAAACTGCTTTATCTGCTGTTCTCCGGTTTGCATACATACATACTTACTACATACATACATACATAATCACTTGGGGGCTACATTAGGCAGAGTTCAGAGCTTATTCCTGGTTCTGAGCTCAAGGATCTCTTCTGGAGGTACTCAGGAGATTATATTAATTATTTACCTTAGAAGCAGTATGCATATTATTTTTCTTTTGATTCCATCATTCTTCTAGTTTCAGAAAGAAAAAGATGTTGAAATAAATGTCTAAGAAGCTCATGGTTCTGAAAACTAAGAAAAACAGCAAACAAAAAAAAAACAAACAAAATAACAACTAATAGCAAAAAAACAAAAAACAAACAAAAAACATTCTTCTCTCTAAGCAAGGTTGAGTATATGAACTAGTATGACAATCATAAAGATAAACTGCTACAAGAAAAAAAATATTCTCAAATTACTCTAAAACCACATCTCTTATTCAACATGTAAAGAAAAACTAATTCCTTTTACCTATAGTCTTTCCTCAAAGTATGTCACTAATAATATGAAGTTTGACAATATTTACATTAAATAGGCCTCCTTTTTAATAAAACCCAAACTTTAGACCAAATTCATCTGTGGCCATTAAAGCACATGTTCATTTAAACAAATATAAAAAAAGAGTTGCATATCTTTTTTAAATCATAGCAGCTCAAGGACATCAAGACTGATGAAGGTAGAAAGGAAAGAATTTAGGTAGGAAGGGTTAGATAAAAACTTGAATTTTTCTAAAGTCATTACCCATAGTTAGTGGTTTCTTAAAAAATTTTCCACTTTCCATCTCTATTCCAGAGAAAGTTTTATGGGACCCAGGTATAAAAGTGTAGGAAATAGGCATTGAGGGCTGGAGTGATAAAAGAGTGGTAGGGCACTGTAGCCTACTCAGGAATGCCTATCCCTCACATCCCATATTGTCTTCTGAGTACTACCAGGAGTAAGTAATGCCTGAGTGCAGAGTCAAGAGTAACTCCAAAAAGAATGAAAAAACAGTATAAAAATTATAAGAACATAGTAATATAAATCAAACATTTACTGACAATAAATAGTAAATGAATTTTTTTAAATTTAAGTTTAAGAAGATTCAAAAATCAGGTTGGGAGGATAAGAGCCTGGAGTCATTTGTAGAGAGATGTGATCATGGGCGATGGGATTGAGATAGGAACTTTGTATTCCTGAAACAACTTTGTAAACCATAATCTAAATATACGTTTTAAAAAGTAATAATTTAAAAAAGAAGCATAAAAAGTGAGGTAGTAGACCAAGTCTAGCAAATCCAAATTCATGTTTGGAAAATATCAATATCTTGGATTTTCCTCAGTCTCAGCAGGCCTTCTTCCAGTTATGTTGGTAACTTTTCAAGGGCAGAATAAAGGCAAGGTCCAGTGCACTGATGGTCAGAGACTTTGCTCTTCTGACCTTTTCTCTGGCAGAGGACAAATAGACCTATGAGTACAACATAAAGGATGGCAGTGGCAATGATTGATTCATGCTTTAATACAATCGGATAATCCATTAAGTAATTAACTGTGCCCTTCTCCTGGCAGTAAACTCCCCAGTCCAAGGACAAAGGACCATTTCCTTCCCTCATTTCCACTCTTAGGATGGGTTTAATCAACTTTGCTTTCAAAAGATCTCAAAGTATCTCATGCTTTCACTT
>PVKC010027443.1:0-15733 GCA_004027635.1 Crocidura indochinensis | reverse complement strand
GGAAGGGGTGAGGCTGGAGCGAGCCTGCAGAGGCTCGTCCAAATCGATTCCATCGTCCATTCACTGCCCAGAGCTCCATGGGGGGCCAGGCTCCAAAACCCTAGCCCTTTTTCCAGTCTTCAAAAAAGTGGAATGTGCGGGTGGTGTGCAAAAAGGGGGTCCAAGGCTGGCGCTTTCCTTCTTACACCCCCCCATCTCCCAGAGGTTTGTCCCTCCTCCCAATTTCTGACCACGTTTTTTATTTTATTTTGCTCGGAGATGGAGGGGAGAGTTGACATGAACTCCCGCTCCCACGCCCTCCTCCTCAGCCCGCAAATGAACCTCAAAATTGGTCTCAACTTTGCTCCACCTGCTACAGACAAGCGGGGCTGGAGCTAAAGAAGCCAGTGAGCTCTGGGTTTGCTTTGATACCTGCAAAATCCCTGCACAGGAATAGTTATATCAGGGTTACAACTCCGCTGGGCCGTTGGCAAAAAAAAAAAAAAAAAAGTTGGGGGGGGGGAGAGCTTCGCCTTCTCATTTCTCCTTTGCTCAGTTTCCCCCAACCGCTATTCCTGGTACCGCAGCTCCCACCCACACTATGAAATAGCTGTTCCACCTCTCTTGTCTTTTCTTTTCTTTTTTATTTTGGACCCCCCCAAGGGAGCCTTTTGAGGGACGGTGGCCCCTTTCCCTTCCCCTTGCCCTTTAAAAGGGTTACACTTGCCAAGAAGACTTAAAAAGGGGAAGAAAAAGGACAAGAAATAGATATAGGTTTTGTAAGTGTTAAATAACTTTCCCAGCGTGTATTAAAGGAAGATTGTATTTTATCAACAGTTGATTGAAGCTGCCTGCGGGTTTGTCCATAATATCATATTTATTTAACCTGCTGGGGGCCAGTATCCCAGGGCAGGCTGTTCACGCTGGCAGGACCAGACATATTACACACTACCCCAGGTATTTTGATTGATTGCTCCCACCCCAAAGCCTTTGGTTCATAATTTAGCACAGCAGGTTCTGTGCCACAGACTTGGTTTCAAAACAAAACAAAACAAAAAATCCTATAAGAGATTTTTTTCAGTGAACAGCTACAGGACCAAGAAACCTTTTTCTCCAGCACCCATCCCAAATATTGTCAGTCTCTCTCGGAGAGAGGGTGCCTGATATGCGTAGGCAAGGACCACTTTGTCTGGATCTCCCCAGAGGGTGATGGGGTGAGTCATTACAATTTGTGACTAGGGGTGATCTCAGAGCAGGGTGCCAGGAAATGGTTTGATTGTGTGGGCTTTTTTCATCTCTCCTTTGCTCTTGTTCTTTTACTCACAGGGTGGAGATGGGAAACGCAAGATGACAGGGAGAATGAAGGTTTCTACATCAAGACGTCCTGAGGGGGGCTTAAGAGTTAGACCAGAAAGTCTTTTGGCATTTCCAAAGACTGCTAACCTATGATTCAGCTCCATTCCATTCATCCCCTGTTAAAAGATTTCTTTTTTTTTTTTTTCCTCAGCAAGTGACAAATGGTAGGATAGCCTTCCTTGCAGCATATCTGTGCCTTTCCACATGGAAATTCTCAGGAATCTAGCTTTGAAATCTGTTGCTTTACAGGCACTGGAAATCCATCAGCTGTTGAACAACCAAAAGAGAACTGTGGTTTTTGAGTTGCTGGGGATGGGGTGGGGTGGGGAGCAAGGCTCCCTTATGAGCAATTCATGCATATCTGTACTTCCTAAAGTGTGGGGTACTTTTTTTCCTGTAATAAAAACAAGGCATTTTGCGAAATTCAGCGGTTATAGATTTGATTTCATGTTTTCAATGTTTTTGAGTCTGCTTCAAAAAAAAAAAAAGGCAAAATGCACACACAAAATTGTAGCTATTATTCTGGTTTATTCTCTTTCTGTGTGTAAAGGGAGATTTTTTTGGTGGATGTTATTTGCCTATAATTAAGATCTTATGAGCTCTGCTCACTTTTTTTGCTCCTGTCCTTTGGAGTTATTTTTTGTTTGTTTGTTTGTTTGTTTGTTTTGTTAGATGATACTGGAGCTGGAACACTCCAGTGTGGAGAGGACCACTACAAGCTTCTTACTCCATCCACACTGCATTATGTTCTAGGTCATAGGGGAAGGATATTTTTGCATGCTTTATCGGTGAGTGAGATTTCCTAACAGTGAAAAGAGAGGTTGACTGCACAATTGCCAATCTTCTTTCTAGTCAATCAGCATATCCAAAGGAGTGCCCCCTTTTCCTCTGAGAGGGGACTTAAGTATGGTGATGGTAATGGTATAATATTCATCATTAATTGACATGCTCTTTCATTCATTCTTCCATTCATCATCCTCTTTAATATTATTTACAAAAGGTGAGTTTTGGAGTTCACTGTAGATTTTAAAGTAATGGTGAAGAAGTGGGGCCCGGGAGATAGCATGGAGGTAAGGTGTTTGCCTTTCATGCAAAAGGTCATCGGTTCGAATCCCGGTGCCCCATATGGTCTCCCGTGCCTGCCAGGAGCAATTTCTGAGCATGCAGCCAGGAGTAACCCCTGAGCACTGCTGGGTGTGACCCAAACCCCCCCCCCAAAAAAAAGTAATGGTGAAGAAATGAAGAAAGAGATTAGGGAAAGCTGCCTTGCAAGCATGAGGCTCTGATTTTGAGTTTCATGGCACTGCCTTCACCTTCACCCCCTATGTGCCAAGGGCAAGTTTGGCTATTTGGGATACCTGACACTCCAATGAAACATGATCTCCAGTGCCCCTTAACCAAATGTGTGTAAACTTAGAAATTGAAGTGTGTGAATACTACAATTGAAATGTTCAGAAGAGTTCAACTCCTGGCAAACTTGTGTATAAGCACTTTCACATGTGTGACCTCCCGTCAGAGAAAGAACTTGAGCAACAGCAACAAAAAAAGAAATGAATCAAGTGTGTGTTCTCCTTCCAGTGACTGCCTCATTACAGCAACATTTCTTATATTTAGGGCTGCTTTGGCAATTCCTAAGCATGTATTTCCTTGGCCCATGCTAATGTGTTGAGCAATATTCAATATTTCTGCAGGTGGTGATTTATCCTTTAATGGTGTTCAATGACAAAACTCAGAATATTTATGAAGCGTCAGGAGATGTATTTTTTTTCTGCTGAGGAAACAGTCATTATTCAAAGTAACTCCAGTGTAGACTTTTCTTGCACAGAATAGATAAGAAGAATTGGACTCAGGATATGCCTATTTGGGATCCTGTAGCTCAAAGGGATGCTCTGGGGTGATTCCTTGTTCATTCTGCATTCAAGAATCACTCCTTGGTGAACTTGGGAGACTATCTGGGATGTCTGGAATCAAATCTGGTTAAGTCATATGCAAGGTAAGTGACGCAGACCCTGTGTTATCCAAGACCCATTTGCTCTTGCTAGATCCAGTCTATGCCTTGTATGAGTTGAGTGAAGACATTTAATCTACTCTGTGTAGACTTCCCCTACCTAAGATTTCTTATAGTTTAGGAAAGATGGTTCCAAAGGATTCAAAAATAGTTTTTTTTAATAATTTTTGAATTTATTTTTTATTTATTTTTGGAAAGAAACCTTTAAAGTCATTCATGACTAATTTTCTGTAATAGTAGACACTGTGAATGTCTATGTCTACTCCTATCAAGAAGAAAACATTTTCCCAAGTTATATCTGGGGGAGATCAATAAATGTGAAGAGGCTCCTATTTCTTTCCAAGGGTTATTTTATCCCCTTTGATTATGCTCAGGCATATGATCAGGCAAATAGACTTTGGGTACTACCTAGATGAGTGAACTTGGGAGAGTTATATCTTGTCCCCTGTCTCTTTTTCTTGTGAAATTCTAAAAGTACCTATCTCAGGGTGTATAAGGGATAAAACTGGAAAACTCTGTTTTGCTGTCGTTTGGGAGGTAAATTTGATGGTGCTCCTGGTGGGCTCTGGAATTCCATATGAAATGGCCTGGGGGTTTGAACCTGGGTCATCTGCAGACAAGGCAAATACCTTACTTGCTGTACTATTGATCCAGTCCCAAACAGCTGGAACACTCTTAAAGCATCTATAGGTCTAGATTATTTTATTGTTGTAGATCCTCATATATATTTGGGTTTTACCATTGTTATTGTTGACAATGAAGATCCAAGCTAAAATAACCTGGAATATGCGATCGCATTTAGATGCTAAATTCCAACGTGGTGTGGCCCTAGACCCAAAACAAACCAAAAAGCAAAAAGTAAATACATAAAGTTGAGAATCGTCTTACCAGCATCTCCTAAAGTATGGAACATTTTTCTGTTTTCTGAGTTATCCTGTGACTGCTTCAGAGAGTCATTTGAGCTGGAGAAGCTCAAGGAACAGTGCTCGATGTCCTACAACTCCCTCTACTGACAGAGAAGAACTGTTTCGGTTTACAAGAGACTACAAACCCCCAGAAAGGAAACAACTTCTCATCTGATCTCATTCCCCAAACCAAATCTCGCCTCTGCAAGTGGATGTTTTCTTACATGTCTTGACATCGTCCCTGCCCTTTGGAATTTTACCTTTCCCCTCTCTAAATCAGCATTCCACCTCCCGCTTACATATTTTCTTTTCCACACCCTTTGTGCTGTTTCTTCGTGTTGGCCTCTTTTCACTAAGTTTCCAGTGGCCACAAGCTTGCAGAAAATTCATTTGGCATGAGGTTAAGTAAGATTCCTACAAATTGGCACATCATGGCTCTTGTCTCTTATTTTTCCTTAACGCTCTCTGGTCCTCAACTGATCCTCACTAAGAAAAGTGAGTCTGATGATTCCACTCAACTTCAAGGTTAGGGGTAATTCCCCCCCCCCCCTCATGATTTAGTGAATCAATTCACTCTTTGAGATCAGGAAAAATTAAGTTGGGTGAAATCAGCATAACTTCCTCTGTGTGCTGAAATCAACACAATTTCCTGTATATGTCCTCTTCTGATTGTTCCATAGATCTAAAATGAACCTTCGACTCTGTTGTTTTTGCACTAATAATAATTTTAAAGGTACAAAACAGATATTGAATCCCCTACAAAGGACCATGTATTATGGCCCTCATTTCCTGGCTGTGAACAGGAACGTTGAAGGACATTTCATGGCTCTCTTTTAACTTCCATGGAAATATGTTTTCAAAAACATTGTTCCCCCTTGAGATGTGTAAATAGTTAAACTAGTTGACAGTTCTTTCTTTCCTTCTCTCCTTTTAAGTGCAACTTTTAAGGAAATAGATCCTTTACCTTACCTTCCTATTTATTCCACAGCATTTTCTTTCTAGTCTTTTCATAGTGTGGCTATCAAACAGAAGATAATGTCCAAAGATCTAGGAACCTAATCAGCTACAGTGCCCTGAGTGTAGATAGGTTGTTTCAAGGTACCTCAGGCTGTGTGTACGTACAGCCCTGTTTGCTTGGTCACATTTTGATGGAGCTGGTAATGTATTTGCCAGATAAGGGCCAAAGGGAGCAGCCAAAAAAGCAAGGATCTCCTTGATAAACTCTGACTTCCATTGCCATTTTTCACTCACATGAAAGAAAGCCACCAAACCCCTCAGGAAAATAGACTTCCATTCAAGCACACTTGTGTTGACTAAGCCCAAGGAAGGTAAATAAGAAAATTGACATGTTTTAGTCTATTAAACTAAGAGCTTATCATTTAATTGAAGTGTTGGATAAAATACAAGGCTATTTCTTCTTGCTGTTCCTTGACAAGAAAAGGGAAGTTCTTTGAGTCACTGTGTTTTGGAAAGATAGTTATTTTGTTTGGCTTCTCTTGACCCCTGAAAGTTTTGGGCACTGTATGAAGGAGATAGGAACAAAAGGTAAACTTTGGTAAGGCTTGGGAGCTAGATTTATAGCACAGTAGGTAAAGTGCTTGTTTTGCACATGATGAACTCAGGTTAAATTCCTGGAACCCTAAGTAGTTCCCTGAGCACCAACAGAACTAATCCCTAAGCATTGGGTATGACCCCTCAAAGAAAACAAAACAACCAAACCACTTTTGTAAGGTGGATGTTAGCTAAGAACTCAATTTGAAGTTAATATGACTTTTGTTTTGTTTTGGCCACATCTAGAGATATTCAGGGGTTACTCAGGAGTTGCACCTGGTGGTGTTCAGAGGGACATATGGGATGTTGGGGATTACACTTGGTTGACTTTTGAAGGCAACTATCCTCACCATTGTACTATCATCCCAGTCCCCACAACGACATTCTTAATTAAGTGACCTAAAAAAAAGGAAAACAAAACAAAAGCATAATAAAGTCATGTTTTGACTGTAAACAAATAGATAAAACCAGAAGAAAATATGCTACCTGACATCTATTTATTATTAGAAAGTCCTGATAAATTTACACATTAAATTGTTTTATAATAAAGGTCTTATAATTAGAATGATTAAATACGTTGTAGGTGAATTCTTGATTTTTTTTACATATTCATTTCTCTTTCTGAAGAAAGCTTAAAAAAATAGTAAGTTTGACAAAAGAGCTGTTTCTGAAAATAATAATGTAAGTACAAAGATAACTTGGACTTTAATTTTTATAGCTAATTTCATCTAACTTGTAAGAAATGTCAACTTCAAATCAATATCATAGAACATTTGCTGAGTTTTTCTTTTTTTTCTCTTTAGCAAAGGCAGTTTTTTGTCTTTCATATTTCTAAATTAAAAGTATTTGATAAGCTGAAGATATAGCTTCAAAAGATTAGTTCATATAATTTTAGAACATTAAAAATATAGCCACTTCAGTCACTGGAAATCTTATATATTAATCATTTAAAACACTTTTATGTCTCAGTGCGACTAATCTATGAGTGTAGATTTTTAGAAGAATTTAATGTCAACTAGGGATTAATGAGAATTAATTAAATTGAGTGTATATTCTTTAATTAGAGAAAAAGGATTTAGTTTTTAATACTGGTGATCATAATAAAGTTTCCTTCTACTTATCATATTTTCACAACTTAGATATTATTGTTATTAGAAGGTGAATTAATTTAATAATGGAAATAGCAGCACATGAAATAGGTCAAGTGCTTCTAAAATGACTTTGTTATTGTTACTGAGTTATATCATCAAGCCCATGAATTTTCAATTTAAAAGGAACCAATTTGCATGAACTATTTCAAAATAAAAATAAAAATTGAAGTTTGCATTTAATTTGCTTCTAAAATAGCCATTTGACGGAACTTGAAACAGAGTCTACTTTTTAAGTCTGTATTTTAATATCTATATCTTTGTTCTCTGAATACTAAAAGGTTACAGTTCACCAATGCATTTCCCATAAAATTGTTGTCCCTAAAGAAGCAGAGCCATAAAATAAAATCTTTGCAAATCTCTAGGAGGCCTCTGAATGTTTGTCACTATGCTGACAAAGATGCATAAAATTATAGGGCATGTCTAATGCCTTTCCTACAAAAAATGATGCAAAAAGAAGAACATTAGAAAAGAATGTTCAGCCACTTTGCAGCTATTAGTCTTAATTTCAGGCTTTTCCTTACATTTATAGACTTTAATTCCTTTCTAATTATCATTTTATTTTATCATTATTTTAATTACTACATTTTCACTTTTTTTCTTTGAAATTTTATTAAGACACTGGGATTTACAAAGTCATTGTAGTAGAGTTGTTACAGGCATTTGATATTCCAACTCCAGTCCTATGACCAATGTCCCCAGTTTCCCTCCCACCTTTTAATCTGCCCCTTAATGAGCATATAAAAATTTTTATTTTAGAACTTTTCTTCCAAGCCCTTGCTTTTTCTTGAACACTTACCTCTCTTTCTCTCACTCACTCGCTTGTACTCTCCCCCCTCTCCCTTCACATCCCTCTCAATTCCTTTCAATAAAAAATGAGTTTGTTTTCACTATAAATAAACAAAATGATTTCTTATTACATGCTCCCACAAAACTTAAAGGAATAGCCAATTGAATTTTTTTTTTTTTTTTTTTTTTTTGGTTTTTGGGCCACACCTGGTGACGCTCAGGGGTTACTCCTGGCTATTCGCTCAGAAGTCGCTCCTGGCAGGCACGGGGGACCCTATGGGGAACCGGGGGATCGAACCGCAGTCTGTCCTAGGTTAGCGCAGGCACCTTGCCTCCAGTGCCACTGCCCGGCTCCTAGCCAATTGAATTTTAAGAAAATAAATCAGTAAAATATCTTTTCCACCCCTTATGGAGAGACAAAAGAGAAAAAAAGTCATCTCGAGAAGGTGGCATTAATTGACTTTCTTACAAACTCCTAGCCCAAGTAAGTCTGTACACCTTGGAACCTGCTAGTGAAAGTTCACTAATACCTCTTATTAGTTTGGTAGGAATTGGGGTTCACTTGAGGACAATTCAGGGGTTCTCCCAGACTCAACTTTCACTGCATTCCATGTTTTCCTTCTTCCTTGTTTTGGTAAGAATCTGTCTAATAGACACATCAAAATTAGTTATACTTGGCAAGTCTGCAGGTAAAGTGGGACTATCACTAGTGATATTTGTTTGGGGGACCACAAAGAGAATCACACAAATTGGGTCTCTACCAGACAAAAGTATCAACTTTGGCTGATGAGTCACGCCCTTGACCCCACCTGTCGCTGGCATTGTTTTGCACTGGAGACAGAAAGCAATGCTATATTGGTTTTGTTGGGTTCAGGCTAAATATCTGGGTAGTAAATGCTCAATTAGCTTTGTTGGCTAATTAGTTTGGTTTATTAGTTTATTGGTTTTTAGTCAATTAATAAAATATACATAAAATTGACATTTATCATGGTATAAGTTTAGGACATAAAATGTAATGATTCAATACCTCTAGATATTGCTTTTTTTTTTTTTTTTTTTGGCTTTTTGTGTCATACCCGGCAGTGCTCAGGGGTTACTCCTGGCTCCATGCTCAGAAATTGCTCCTGGTAGGCACGGGGCACCATATGGGGCACCGGGATTCGAACCGATGACCTTTTGCATGAAAGGCAAATGCCTTACCTCCATGCTATCTCCCGGGTCCCACACTTTTTCATTTGTGATACTTACTGGGGTCACACCTCTTACTGGTAGATTGGGTATCAATTCTGGTGTTGACTTTGGGTTTGGTGCTTAAGTCTGATGGTTTTTTACTTCCATTCAGTGTTCATATGACTGGTTGTTCCTAGTACCATTCGTGTTTTTTTCCCTCAAGTATGAGGGAGAGCAAAATTATTCAAGTTCTGTGGTTCTGTTGGAAAAAGAAAAGAAAGAAGAGGAAAAAAAACACTGGAGGATCCATCTGGAGACTATAAATATCAGTTCAGAAAAAGAAAGGAAAAGCAGAAAAGGAAAAAGCAAAACCAAAAATAAATTAAAAAAACAGAAACAAACAAAACAGGCAATGACAAAAACACGGTAGCATCAGCAACAACAAAAAATTCATTCCCCAAAACACAAGCACAAAACAAAAAAAGGGGGGGAAGGTCTGGTGTGACAAGGCTTTCTGGATTTTTTTTTGCATAGGCACAATATATATTGGAAAGTTAGAGGGAATTCCTTGGCCTAGGTGGTACAGAGTTTCTCCACTCTTGAAGCATACTATCATGGGAGCAACTACTGACTCCATACACTCTCATTCTCTAACTCCAAGGTCCTTTTACGGTACCATGAAACTTTCTGATCAGTTGTGGATGACAAAGTCAGTCCTTTTTTATTTAATTGATAGAGAAATTAATTGATTAATTTTTTTTTTTGGTTTTTGGGCCACCCTCGGCAGTGCTCAGGGGTTACTCTTGGCTCCATGCTCAGAAATTGCTCCTGGCAGGCACAGGGGACCATATGGGGCACCAGGATTCGAACCGATGACCTTTTGCATGAAAGGTAAACGCCTTACCTCCATGCTATCTCCCGGGCCCCTATTTGATTAATATTTAAATTAAACAAACTACATTGGTTCTAATTCCTATGATTTATATTTCAGATAATATAATAGATATTGCAGTATAATTGACACCATCGTGTCATGGGAATGTCTCCATTGTATCCCATTATCATTTTTAAAAATTTACTATTTTTAATAGAACCACTGTGATATACACATATACACAGTTACAATTGCTAATGAGTGAGTTTCAGTCATACAATATTCAACACCCTTAACTTGTGCACACTTCCCACCACTAATATTCCCAGATTCCTTCCCACTCTCCCCACCACCACCACCACCTACCTTCTATGGCAGACATTTTTCTTCTCTCTCTCTCTTTTTTCCTTTTAGGTAGGCACTGTGGTTTGCAATATTTTTACTGAAGGGGTATCATAGCTATTACGTTCCCACCTTTCAATACCTACTTCTTTTTTTTTCTTTTTTTTTTGGTTTTTGGGTCACACCCGGCAGTGCTCAGGAGTTACTCCTGGCTCCATGCTCAGAAATTGCTCCTGGCAGGCACGGGTGACCATATGGGGCACCGGGATTCGAACTGATGATCTTTTGCATGAAAGGCAAACGCCTTACCTCATTGCTATATCCTGGGCCCCCAATACCTACTTCTTATCCACAGTGATCATTTTCTCCCTATCTTTGTCATAGTGCTCCCTTCTCTACCCTCACTGCACTCCTTGCTCTTTGTGGCAAGCTTCCTACCATGGGCTGGTCCTCCTGACTCTCATCTCTATTATCTTTGTGTATTATTATCTTTGGATATTATTGCCATGCTATCTTTATATGTAAATATTTCCCACAAATTAGTCTGATGATTCTATGTCTATCCCTCTGACTCACTTCACTCAGCATAATATTCTCCGTATCCATCCAGGTATAAGCAAATTTGATAACAGCTTTATGGTATTCCATTGTGTAGACATGCCATAATTTCTTTATCCAGTCATCTCTTCTCAGGCACTTCACTTGTTTTCAGAATCTGGCTATTTTAAGTAGTGCTGCATAGTGGACATTCCTTTAAAAAAAATAAAGCATTATAAATTGAGATTTCTTACGATCCAGCAATGCTGCTCCTGGGACTATGCGCCAGAGTCCCCAAAACAATGCAGAAAATGCATCTGTACACCTATGCTCATTGTTTTGTTTTTTACTTTTAGGTCACACCAGCAATGCTCAGAGCTTCTACTCTGCCTCCACCCTCAAAGATCATTTTTAACATAGCTGTGTGTGAAAGGCCAGTGCCCTCCTCACTGTACTTTCTCTCCAGCCCTCCATTTCTGTTTTATAGTGAATATATTGAGGGTTGAATCTCTAGCAATGTTTGACATATACAACACTGTTAGCCCTAATTTTCATGCTGTGCTTTACATCTTCTGAACTTGTTCATCTGCAACTTTGTAGTTTAAAAAAAATAGCACAAGAGTTCCCCTAAATCTTCCATTTTATTCCATTTCCTGTCTATACATTTGACTCGTTAAGATTCCCATAAGATCCAGCTATACCACTCCTAGGAATATACCCTAGGAACACAAAAATACAATACAAAAATCCCTTCCTGACACCTATATTCATTGCAGCACTATTTACCATAGCAGCCTCTGGAAATAACCAAGATGCACTTCAATGACTAAAGAAACTGTGATACATATGGAATATTATGCAGCTGTCAGGAGAGATGAAGTCATGAAATTTTCCTATACATGGATGTACATGAAATCTATTATGCTGAGTGAAATAAGTCAGAGAGAGAGACAGTGAGAGAAAAACACAGAATAGTCTCACTCATCTATGGGTTTTAAGAAAAATGAAAGACATTCTTGCAATAATAATTTTCAGACACAAAAGAGAGAAGGGCTGGAAGTTCCAGTTCACCTCATGAAGCTCATCACAAACAGGCATGAGTTTAGTTAGAGAAATAACTACATTGTGAACTATCCTAATAAAGAGAACATATGAGGGTAATAGAAAGCCTGTCTAGAGTACAGGCAGGGATTGGGTGGGGAGGAGGGAGATTTGGGACATTGGTGATGGGAATGTTGCACTGGTTATGGGTGGTGTTCTTTACATGACTGAAACCCAAACACAATCATGTATGTAATCAAGGTGTTTAAATAAAATATATAAAAAAAGATTCCTACCTTAGGAACTCATATAACATTTATATTTTTCTTTTTGATTTAGTTTTTTGATTTAGTTTTTGATTTAGTTTTGATTTGTTCTCACGTAGAACAATGCTCTATTGGGAACCGGGCCCATAGCACAGTGGTAGGGTGTTTGCCTTATACTCGGTCAACCCAGGACAGACCCCAGTTTAATTCCTGGCATCCCATATGGTCCCCAGAGTTTACCAGGAGCAATTTCTGAGCGAAGAGCAGGAGTAACCCCTGAATTCCACCAGAAGAGACCCCCAAAAAAAAAAACAAAAAAAGAAAGAATGAAACAGTGCTCTCTGAGGTCACCTTTCTTTCTTCTTTTGTAGGACTAAAATATGTTTATAGATACAAATCTTTTTAATTCTCTTCCATCACTGGTCACTTAAGTGGATCTTCCCTCCTAACCTTTGTGAAGAATGCCATGATAAGCACCAGAGTGCAGACATCTTTTTGAAATTCCTTCTTTATCTCTTTTGAATGGATACCCGGAATAGGAATTGCTGGGTCATATGGCAGTTCTATTTTTAACTTTCTCAGGAACCTCCATATTGGTTTCCATAGCGACCATGCTCATAAACACTCCCACTAATAGTGTTCACGTGTTTCCTTTTCTCCACATCCTTGCCAATATCTTTTGTAGTGTGTGTGTGTGATAATAGTCACTTTTAAAAGGTAAGAGGGGGTCTTATTTTGATTTGAACTTCCTTGATGGTGAATGAGCCAGAAGATCTTTTCATACACCTGTTAGATGTTTTATTCAGAAATGAGTATCTCTTGAGTTACTCTGCCCATTTAAAAATCATATTTTATCTGGTTGTAGAAGGTCTGTGCATATTTTGGCTCTTAAACCCTTTTCTCATCATTGGTTTGCAAATATTTCTGCCTTCCCATAGGAATGTACCTTTCCTTTTTTGTGGAAGGCTCAGTCCGCTACATAGAAGCTTTGTTCATGGCATGTTGCCCCATTATTTATCATGGGATGATGCTTTTGTGGCTTGTTTTTTTTTTCAGTCTCTAGCAAAAAAAAAATTCCTAAGTATTTGACAGATAACTTTCCACATCAATAAACATATATAATAATATGCAGGTGATTAGTTGGTGGAGGCAATGTGTGAAAGGCAGTTAACCTAACTTCCTCTGTTACTTTCATTGCTAGCAAACTTTTATGAAGTAAATATTCTCATTCCTAAAGTCAAAAGGGGGAAAAAACAATCTCAGCGAGAATAATCCACTTATCTGAAGTCACACGGGATATAAAACAGGATTCCAAAGACCACAAGATCCACTATGTCAAAGCATAGTTACCAGGCAAATAGTGCTGTTGCACTGTACTATGAAAGCCATAAATGCCAATGCTGTTGTGCACCTATGAACCTAAAATAATGGCTTTTCAAACATGGACAAAGAAAGAAGGAAAAGTTATATTCGGAAGGCCTCCTTTTCTAGTCTCCTCTGAAAATGAGGGGGTTGGTGTTGTACTAGCTCCAACACCACTATCTGGCATACGAAACTCTGGAAGACCTTCCTGTATGCTGAATTGATGAAAGCAGAGCTGGGCCAGGAATAAGCACAGTGAGTGATCCTCAGAACCACAGAGGTAGGTGATAACCAAGTAGAGTTTATGTTGAGTTTTGGTATCTCTTCCACATTTATATGTCTTCACTTTACCTGGGCTTCCAAAAATATTGGCGAAGAGCATTCACCCACATGTCTTAAACTTATTTGGAATTAAGACTCAAATTTTATCTTTTGTTTGTTTGTTTTTGTATTTGTTTTGGGGCCACATCCATTGATGCTCAGGGGTTACTCCTGGCTATGCGCTCAGAAATAGCTCCTGGCTTGAGAGGCCAAGGAATGGAACTGTGGTCCGTCCTAGGTTAGTGCTTGCAAGGCAGACACCTTACCTCTAGTGCCACTGTTCCAGCCCCAAGAAACTAATTTTCAATGTTACTCATGGTTGAGTTTGAATCCATATTCTCAACACCAGTGTCAACTTCCCTAGGTCCCCTTTGCTCCCAGCCTGCCTCCTCTTACAGGCCAAAATTTTAGCTTGCTTGTTGTAGTTTGGAGCTCATGTTGTCATTGTTACTGACTTGGTGGTTTAGAGACAGAGCTACACCAACTCGCCTACACCACCACGATCAATACCATGGCGAGGGGGAGGCAATGTGGTCCCTACCCATTGCCTGCTGTTACTTTCTATCCCCTTCTTGCTATCCCCACAATTTATTTTCCTCTCTGTTCTCCTTCCTAGTTCTGTCATCCATACTTTACAAATGAATGTTTCCTAACCTAAAAGCACAATTCTAACCTTGTCTGGGTGGTGTGAAACAGTCCAAAACAAGTGCGAAAATTGGATCCTTCTCTAGGTAGTAGCTAGGATTTTCTAGGATACTTTATTTGCCAGGAGCCCTGGCTGCGAGCTTGGCTGCTGACTTCTCTGGCAGCTGAGTTGGGTTGCTCAACCCCAGACTCTGTGGCATTGCCAGGCAGTGAGGACTCTTCTGCATTCTTGTTCTGGGTGCTAGTATTTAGATTTAAGAATGTCTCAGAAACTTGACTTGAAAGCTAGAAATGCTTTAGACCAAATAAGATAGGATTATATATGTGAACAAATCAATATATAACTTCTGGTCTATTCAGCTTTGATGTTAAGTGAGTAGGTGGTAAACATAAGTGATATATAATTAATATACTATGTTAAATGTATCCTATATAATTCACTATATGCAATTCATATACTATATTATCTATATTTTAAACCCATGTTTTTTTTGTTTGGGGGCCACACCTAGAGGTGCTCAGGGGTGACTCCTCGTTCTGTGCTCAGAAATCATTAAATTGCTCCTGGCAGGCTGGAGGGACCATATGAGATGCTGGGGATCAAACCAGGGTCTGTCCCAGGTCGGTCACATGAAAGGCAAACATCCTATTGCTGTACTATAGCTTCAGCCCCTAAACCTATCTTTTTTAAATTAAGTGACAGAGTTAAACGTTGTTGATCGCTGAGTTTCAGTCATACAATGTTCCAACACCTTTGTTAATTTTCTGCCATGAATTGTCTTCTCATCCCCAACTCCAGTCTGCCACTATGGCACTTTTCTTCTCTATCTATCTATCTATCTATCTATCTATCTATCTATCTATCTATCTATCTATCTATCATCTATCTATCTCTATCTCTTTCTCTTTTTCCTTTTAGGTACCATGGTTTGAATACTGTTCCTAAAGGAATACCATACTTATTACTTTACTTCCTTTCAGTTGCAAATCTTTGCCCAGAGTGATCGTGCCCAACTATCATTGTCATTTTAGTCACCTATCATTTCTATTCTCTTTGTCTTCCACATACTTTTGACATCTTTTTTCTTCTGTCTAGAGTTGGCCCTGATTTCCTTGGGGGTGCTGCCATATTTACACTTTGCTCTTGGGACCTGGGTACGGTAATTGGTTTCCAGAACTTGGCGAATAATAGTCCAAATTCAGCAAAGTGTTTAGTACTTAGAAGTTAGAGTGGTTTTCAGATAAACTGATTCAAAATGAAACAGATAAACGGGGCCCGGGAGATAGCATGGAGGTAAGGCGTTTGCCTTTCATGCAAAAGGTCATCGGTTCAAATCCCGGTGCCCTATATGGTCCCCCGTGCATGCCAGGAGCAATTTCTGAGCATGGAGCCAGGAGTAACCCCTGAGCACTGCCGAGTATGACCCAAAAAACAAAAA
>PVKC010027442.1:0-15769 GCA_004027635.1 Crocidura indochinensis | reverse complement strand
GGAGGGACCACAGTTCGATCCTCTGACATTCAATATGGTTCCCCCAAGCTAGGAGCAATTTCTGAGTGGATAGCCAGAAGTAACTCCTAAGGGTTACACACTGGGCGTGACCCCAAAACTGAAAACAAAACAAAAACAGACACTGAGATTTAATCACTCCTATAAAACTTATTGCTGTGTAAAAGAAACTATAAATTACTCTGTGAAATTTTCTACACATATCCCTTTAATCCTTTACCCATGGCATTGCTGTTCATCAGAAACACTCCAAAGGACAATCCACTTGCATCTTCTAAGCACAAGAAAAATGTCTGTACACCATACAGGTTAGTTTCATCCTGCAGAAAAATAATTTAAAAATTAAAAATATAAGGTCTTCTTGTCTAGATTCTACATCGTCAGAAATAGCTTATAAAATTATAAGAAATCCTGAGAACTTATGTTCAAAGAAGAGTGACATTATTTTTAAATTCAAGATTTGTTTTTGACTGACATGAGTCAAGTAACTTGGTGTTCTTTAACAAAATGAATTAATGATAATCAATTCTCTAATAGAAAAGTTAAGCCTTGTGATATCTGTTAGGATGTGGGAAAACAGGATCTTGAAATTGTTCAAAAGAGGAGTTATTTCAGAGGCTTGACTTAACCTTGGTAACAGGTTTGACTTTGCTAAAACTCCAGAGTCTTAATATCAGTCAGAGAATTTTTTAATGTGCAGCTAGAAACCAGATAACTGATTTCTAATAGGTCTGTGTTAGGCCTAGCAAAGCCTCAAACTGTTGCCATTCAAACTTGAGGAAGGTTTGTGAGCTTTTGAAAAACCATTTTCAACTCAGACTATACCCTAACCCAGTTCAAATGTAATCCCTGGATATGGAAGCAGGCATGAATACTTTGCTCAGTTTCCTTAGTCTCACATGTTGTCACATGTGAGAATCGCTGCTCTCTAATGACAATTCTCAAATTTTGTTGTGTGGACAAATTGCAATGTAGATAAATCAGTTAATGAAAGAGTAATCTGAGAACCCAGACTAAGCCTTCTGAAAATAAAAAATACAAGGCTGCTATATACTCAGTTGACCTAATCATTCATTAATCCTGCATAATCAAAAAGTTGTTGAGAAAAACCTCTCAAGGTTATTATTGAACCTATAGATTATTTCTCCTTTTGATTAATAGTCAAAGACATGCAAAAACAAAAGACCAGAAATAAAAAACAAATGCTATTTCTTCTATTCTTTCATTGTTCTAAATGTTCTTCACAGCATAATGATTAAAATAAAAGAGAACTTTGTGAATGGGTTACCCCATTTTGCTGACAGTCCTGTTAAGTTGGTGATTTGTAAGGGTCAGTTCTCCCAAAATGGAGATCATAACATATTGCAAACAGCATGATTTTAATTAAGTTTAATTTAATTCAGTTTAATTTAATTTCAGTTTCTAAACTATTAATAATATTTAGTAATTATTAGTAATGTGTTTTTGTCTTTTGGCCACACCTGATGATGCTTAGAGGTTACTCCTGGCTATGCACTCAGAAATGGCTCCTGGCTGGGGGACCATATGGGACGCTGGGGGGATATAACTGAGGTCCTTCCTGGGTTAGTCGTACACAAGGCAAATACCCTACCACTGAGCTATCACTCCGACCCAATTATTATTAATGTCTAGTAATTCTGCAATTACTTGAGAATTATAATGCAAAGAAGTTAGTATTTAAAGAGCAAGTACTGGTCCAAAGAAAGAGTAAATAGGTAAGGTACTTGTACTGCATGTAACTCACCTGAGTATGATTCCAAAACTATACATGATAAATCCAAGCAACTCTAAGATTTATTCCTGAGCTCAGAACCGGGAGTAATTCCTGGAAACTGCCAGGTGTGGCCAATGCAAACCAAAATAAATAAAGACCATGTACTATGTGACAGATTTCTCAAGGCTCTATGCATATCAATTTGTTTAATTTACATCATAACCTTATAAATTAAGCATATTGACTTATTTTTTCAGATGTGTAGAGAGAGAAGATTATTTGGTTAGAACCAGAAAACTGATTTGTAACAATACCAATATACATGCATAAGTGGTCTCAACCTAGAATGTTTCCTTAACCATATTACTATACTATATTAGGAATACTTCTTAAAAATGAGACAGAACTGGTCAGTGGTGAAAGATCCATCCTAAATGCCTACCCCATTGGGAGTTGTGTCTCTGGCAAAGAGAGTCCAGGTCTTCCAATTCATATCATGTCGGTATTGTCGGTGCACGTGTTCTCCCAGACCATAAATATTGGCACTTGGCAGTCGCATAGAGAACTGTAGGAACTGATCAGCAAAGAAGAGTGGCCCAATGCTTGAATTCACCCTAGATGCACATACAAAATAGGGACAAGAAAATGAATAGAGAGAACATAGTGCTTAGAAAGGAGTTCTTAATGCTATGCTTCTGTTTAACCATTCCACTAATTTTCTCAAAAAGTTTTCCATGGATACAAGAGATCAGAACTTCTTGAAATTAAATACCATACTGCAAATTTCTTAGATTAGCCCCCCTGACATTCTACCACATGATCATATCACTATTTCTATTATATAGTAGTTATTCCATAAATAGTAATGAGTGGAGAGATGATTAGAAAAATGTACTAGAGAAAGAATAAAAAAGAGTAAAAATGGGCAAACAAGGAAGAGGAAGGAGGGCACAAAAAAAACACACATTAATAGGTGGGGTCTGGCCACCAACCATGGGTAAGTCACCATCAAAAAGATTACTGAAATGCATCCCTTTTCAGACTTGCCTCCCTTCCAATAAGATTCCCATTGCTGAGCCTCAAATAGGTTTTTAAGACTTACAGAACACGTTGATTGTGCTTTCTGATCACTTGGATGCCAAAGGGCTCCTGGGAGACCTTCACATCATAGAGCAAGTTAGAGGCAGCATTTTCTTTGAAGGGTTTCACATGTTCATGAGGTACTTCAAATCTTTTTTTGTTTGCATCTGTCAGCTTTCCAGAGAGAGAAAGTAAAAATTGAAAACCTCTCTATCTCCAAAATAGAAGACTCCCCCAGGGCTTCCCAATCTCTCAGCTAGTGGTACTGGAATTTGGGTACAGATTCAGGCCACAATATGTCTGAAGAGCATGTGCCCTTTATATCACTGATACTCAGCCCTTACCTCTTTGGCCTCAATTAGTCTTAAAGTGGATCTGCTGGAAGGGGTGACCACTACAATATTTTAAACTCATCAATCACCTCTGCACTATTCAAAATTTTTGAGAGGATATCACACTAACAAAAGCTTAGATCCCTTCCCCAACCATCCCTTCTTTTAATGTCCATCAAAGAAAATGGACATTAAACCCACACCAACCTTGAAGTGGAAGCGGCGTGCTGTCTGATATTCTGCTGTGAGGAGAATGTTGCTCACACTGTTTCCAAACATGGATGGAGTAGATAAACTCCGCAAGTGTGCAGTGAAACCTAAAGAGAAGAGAAAAGTTTTTTGTCTGTTTGTTTTATTCAGAGCTAACTCTACCAATTCACCAGCAGTATCTACAAAATATTCAGCTTTTGATTAAAGGGATTGGCAAACAACTTAATTCTCCAAAAGAAAGGCATGGCAGATGAAGACATCATCATTCACACATACTACCCTTGAGTCAGTTCAGAATCAACGTCCAGGCAACTCTTCTACAAAATCTGGTGGAAAACTTCCCCAAATGCCTAACTCCTTTGCTCCCACTCAAACAAATGTGTTATATGCCTATGCCCTCTCAGCTCTCAGTATGTCTATGACTGTTCTCCCTGACCAGTTATTTTCAAACTACATCACAGCTGCTCATTTGCACTGATGCTATTTCCCTCGTTATGTATGAGCCAGGTCGGAGTCAAGATTGTCCTTGAAAAAGCCAAGACTCTCTGGAGGAAAGGAAGTCTCCTCTGAACCTAACAGCCTCTCTAGAGGTGTCACCTCAATGAAAGTTCATCAATTATCCCACATAATACTTGCAGATCGCCAAGGGGGTAGAAAGAGATGCTCAGTCCAGGAATCCTGACATTGACTAACTTTCATAAAACGTTTATAAACTGACAATCATTTTTATTTCTTAAAATTTCATTCTTGTTCAAAGAAAGAGGACAGAAGTTAAAGTACATGCCTTCCTTGCACCTGAGCCTGGTTCAATCCTTGATACTCTATGATCCTCAGGCACTATCAAGAATAACCCTGAGGCCGGAGAGATAGCATGGAGGTAAGGCTTTTGCCTTTCATGCAGAAGGACGGTGGTTCCAATCCCGGCATCCCATCTGGTCCCCCGAGCCTGCCAGGAGGAATTTCTGAGCATAGCACCAGGAGTAACCCCTGAACGCTGCTGAGTGTGACCCAAAAATCAAAAAAAGAATAACCCTGGAGGGCTGAAACAACCAGGTGTTCAGTAATCCCTGGAAATGCACTGTCCAAGCAGCACTACATCCTGAAGCTCTCACATTGAACTACTGATCTGATTAGACAAAAATAACCAGGACTATCCTCTCCCAGCCTCCTGAATGCTATCTGGGAATATGATATAATTAAATTTCTTATTTTAAAATGGGCACCTGACTGACACCACAACTAAGTCGAGATTGAAATGAAAACAACCCCCTTCTCACACATAACTTGGGAGAAGCAATTAGCTTAAGTATAAAAAGGTGGAGCCAGAGAGATAGCATGGAGGTAGGGTGTTTGCCTCGCATGCGGAAGGATGCTGATTTGAATCACAGCATCCCATATGGTCCCTCGAGCCTGCCAGGAACAATTTTTGAGCATAGAGCCAGGAGTAATCCCGGCTCACTGCTGGGTATGACCCCCCCCCAAAAAAAGTACAAAGAACATGTTCTTACTTTCTTTTTAAGTGTGGGCAAATCTCAATGACTCTAAACTTTTCAAATGTAATAAGCAAAGAAACAGAGAAATAATATAATTAATAAACAAAATCACATTTGATCAAAGTTATAAAGTCATTTCAGACTCTAATGAGTTCAACTCTCTCTGAAAGCTAGAAACACAGAGACAAAAAAGACCATGATGTTTGCACAAATTACCAAAGGCACAGAAATCTAGAACCAGGAAGAGAACACATCTCTGAATTCCCAAGAGAGTGTCTTTTCTCTTGACACCAAATAGATTCCAGCTTTTCTTGAAGTGCTATGACCAGCTTCCAACCATAGCAGACACCTGACTATACTCAGCTTTCCTTAGAAACTTCTGTGGCTCTCCTCTAAGTATCCAGGCTCCTGATTCCTGCACCTGGGGCTTACCTGTATCGGTTTTTTTCACAGGGCCTTCCATCTGATAGCCATGATTCTTAGAATAGTAGCACCAAGGAACTTTTATGTGTCCTTCAGGGTTCCAGCAGCAACCACGCTGAATACAGACAGCCTGAAATAAGAGATCAGTTAAAGAAACTCGTGAGTTATTAGACTCTGCTTATAAACTAAACTCATTGTTTACAAATACAACTTAATGGTATAGTGTATTAAGCTCATTTTATGAATAAGAAAACTGATACTTGAAGAATTATGCTATACCACCCATGCAGTGTTTGTACTCAAAACTAATAGTTTTTAGGTTAACATGTTTTCTTGTTACTATTATCTTATATAATTATATAGGGATTTTAAACAATTCCATATCTGTCAGTACAATAAAATTGATAATTTAATATTCTAAAATTCATAGTAGTAGCACTGGTTACCCTAACTCACATATGGGGTTTTGTTTATAATTGTTGGAGTTTAAAATAAGTTATGCTTACCTATAAACTTTGAAATCAAACAATCTACATTGAAAGTAAAATGTATAGTGCACATATATGCATGATATACATGTTCTATATTGTCATAGACCAGAGTTTCTATCACATACATTTTATATACATATACATATAATAAATTGACATTGACATATATATTCAGATAGAGTCTCTCAACTCCTACCAAGACAGACTGCAATTGTTCTTTGAAAACTTAAAAGACTCTGGCTTTTATTTATGAATAGATGTCTAGAGGCATTACACCACAATTTAGGAACAGAATCAAGTGGAGATTGAAATAAAAGCAATTGCTTATTAACAAGTAATTTGGGAGCAACAGTCAGGTTGAGTACAAAAAATCACTTCTCTTGAGTGTGGTAACTTAATAACTCTATAGAATGTTGTAAAAATAATATGGCCTTGCAGATTAGATTGCAGAATAATAATGTCTCTTTTGCCTGCTCACTTTCTCTCTCTTTCTCTCTTTCTCTCTCTCTCTCTCATTCTCTCTCTCTCCCTCTGCTTTGTGGGCCACACCCAGTGACAATCAGGGGTTACTCCTGGCTATGTGCTCAGAAATCGCTCCTGGTTTGGGGGACCATATGGGATGCTGGGAGATTGAATCTTGGTCTGTCCTAGGTCAGTGCATGCAAGGCAAACACCCTACAGCTTGTGCCACTGCTCTGTCCACTTCCTTGCTCTCTTGAAGCTTTCACCATGGAAGATAAGTAATGTATCAGGGAGAAACCCACAGAGCATAGGAAAGGAAAGCCCATCTGACTAAGAATACACAAGGAATTGAGTCCTTCAGTCCAAGAATTCTTGGCGATTTAGTGCCATCAATGCCTGATTGAAAAGGAACTTCCAGTCTTGGGAGACCATTGACTGCAATTTTCAGAAACCCTGAAGTCAAATTCACTAGCTCTACCACAACTACATTTCTGACCACAAGACTGGGACAGACATGTTCAGCCACTCAACTTGGGACTCACTTGTTAAAATAACCTAGAATGACATATTTTTATAGGTGAAGAACTTAAAACCTAGATATATAAAGGTCCACAAGGCAAGGTAAATGCTAAAAGTCCCTTCATTAGCTAGTAAGAAGGCAGAGACAAAAGGAAGAGTTTTCATGATCTTCATTTCTCTTTTCATGGTTAAGTTGTGTTGAACACATTTTCAGCAAGATAAGTTTTAACAAACGACTGAGTCATTTGTTTAAACAATTGAACAATCAGATTTTGTCAAAGGCTGATTTTTTTGCACCAAAAACCAAAAAAGAAGTGAATTACAGCAATTCTCTGCATTTATACCATTGTGAGACCAGCCTTAATGATGTATTCATTGATAGTTTCTGATTTTTCTTTTCAAAATCCACTTAAGATAAGATTTTAGTATTTTCTTACAAAGAAATGGGGAGTGTGTTGATGAAGATTTTAAAGAAAATGAATTTTGTTTGCCTTCCAGACATAAATTCTTTCTTCTATGAACTGGAAGGAAAAAGTTCAAAGAGTGGCCAAATAGCATCATAAAAAGAATATTGTGGGGCCTGGAGAGATAGCACAGCGGTGTTTGCCTTGCAAGCAGTAGATCCATAACCTAAGGTGGTTGGTTCGAATCCCAGTGTCCCATATGGTCCCCCATGCCTGCCAGGAGCGATTTCTGAGCAGATAACCAGGAGTAACCCCTGAGCACTGCCGGGAGTGGCCCAAAAAAAATAAAAAACTAAAAAATAAATAAAAAGAATATTGCTATTGACCCCATCAAAACTCCAGTCTCTATAGTGTAGCTGAACAGTTATGAGAAATAGGAACCAAAGTAGAGCTCAGTGCATAAAAGAAAGAGCAAATGCATGTTGAAATCTAAAAAAAATGTATATATATGTATATATATATCATGATGCTACCATAAACGATACATTAGATACATGAAAATAATTGAGATACAGACACAAAATTCCTCTTGAAGAATTAAATTTTCATTGAAACTGACAAAATAATATTGAATGTGGTATGATCTCCAAAATATCCAATCAGGGGAAAGAAACAAAAAAATATTCTTCAGTATGTTAAACATGGAAGGAAAACACATAAAATTAAGGGTGAGGGAGTCCAGATAGAAGCATTTTGAGAAAGGGTTTGAAAGTTGGCTTGGTCACTTACTTCTACTCCAAAATGAATGTGCCATCAAAATCTGTCAAAAGAGCTTCCTATCTTTGCAATTCTATGATATAAATGGGAATTCTTACATTCCCAAATCAGATGCTATCTGCCATGAACATTTGAGAACATTTGCCAGGACTTAGAAGTACTCTGTTTAAATCATGCTATAACCACAAATTTTAGTGCAGTTAGCTCTCACATGGCCAGTAGTCATTTGTTTAATGAACAAACTTTTCTGAGAACACTTTCATGTCACTAATTAAAATTTGAGAGCTTGCAAGCAAAACTGATATAGTTATTAGAAACTGTTCCTAGCTGCCTAATGACATCAATATCAATTTAATAAAGGCATAAAACAAAATCTTAAGGCTGTATCTAGGACTTTGCAGCTTACTTTTCTTCCCAAATGGTGTTTTTCAACTAATGTCATGTAAACATAGTCATTTTGAGCTTAAGGCATTATACTGTGTGATGTATCATAAAAAAGTGACCCATTGAGTATCCATTGATAAGAAAATGGAATTTGGCAAAAGATATCTTAAGCCAATATATAACAACTAGATAATAGTATCAGCTATCAAAGGTGGCAAAGGTTCTAATAATATAACCTTTCAAATATGATTATAAAGGTGATAGTATTGTTGTTACCTACAGAAACACATAGTTTCTGTAACAAGTTTCTTCTTTCCTAGTTTGCCAAATACCCTGTGTCAGGACAACACATCTAGACCACAAGTTCCAGTCCTATTGAGAAAGTAGCACATTAAAGAACCTCTGTCTTTACAACCTCCTTTACAGTCCTACATTTCTGTTGTCCACCATTTTCGTCACACAGAGTGATTCACATATCTAACTCTTACTTCCTCCTCTAATACATATATTATGTGTATGTCTTTCATTCCATTGGCCAGAATCCTAAGTATATTTCTAACCTGTCATTTTCTCTTTGTACTAATCTCCTATATCTGTGATTCTCAATTTATTTTATGTCTTTGAGATTTTTCTTTTTATGTTCTTGCAATTTAGTTAGTTGATCTATCTCTTCTATTGACATTGATAATAAGGAAAATTAATTTAAGAGCCTGTTACACTACTGCTAACCTTTGTGGTGTTTGTCCCCATAATAAAGTCATCCTCTTAATCTCTAAAAGAGAGAGAGGAAATTTATAAAGAAAAAAAAAGTATTTTTGTAGCATGACTTTTGAGCAAACCAAAACAGAAATTCTGAAGATCTTTACTGAAGCTTCTTAACAATGGAATCCTTCCAGAGTTACAAAGGAAAGCACTCCTGCCTTTAGTAAGTTTCTTTCCTATACCTGATAGAAACTTGTAGGTGTAAGTTAGTGAATATCACTCAGAAGCTGTATTTGGTCTTCCTTCATCCTAAACATGAAAAATGATGAGCAGGATGTGGTGATGCATTTTGCAATCATAGACTCTAGCTGGACTTCAGCAGATTATCAAGAAACACTGTACTAGATTGTATGTAATCTAGAGAAGCCACCACAGAGCACATTTCAACAAAACAGAGATGTATGTCTGTAGGATCACTGGTCTCACCCTACTCAGTATTCATACTCCACCCTAGGATATGATCTGGTGGTGATATTAATGGATAATTCCCTACTTGGTATTCCTCACCCACCCTAGGGTGTGGCCTGGTTTTTGTGAATAAAAGTAGGGGGTTGAGAAAGGCAGGCACTCATTCTTTGATCCTCTTCCATTAAGCTGCTTTCCTTCTTAGAGCAGAAGGCTTGTGTGATGAGATTCTTGGCTTGTATGTTGTATTACCTGACCCTGTCCTTGTATCTTTTCACTCTTGGATTATTTCCTGTGTCAACCTTTGTTTCCAGACCTGCATCTCACCAGATTCTCCTTTTGTAGCCTGGGCTTCCAGTTATATCTATCATCCTAAAACTACTGGCTCATCAAGAAGCAAAATAAAAAAGGGATATACTGGGAACAAGGGATTAAGACAGATAGAATAAGAAGAAAGGAGAAAGGAAGAACTGGCAGGCAAGAACCTGATATCGGGAAAATCTACTCAGAAATGCAAAATGACGCAAAGCTCCTGTGTCTGTTCTGTACAGTGGATGGGGAACAAAGTTCAATCTGTTACCTCAAATGTTCTCTGAGCATTATCCCAATCAAATCTATTTCCACCTATGATCCCTGGGCAACGTCCTTCCAGGTGGAATTCCTGAGTTCATAGCCAGGAATTAATCCCTGGACATTGCAAAGTATGCCCCCCAAAAATAAAAATGTTTCGTGAGATAAAGCACTTTAAAGACTTTTATATGATTTTCAGGAACCATTTGTTATATAAAATCTTATCCTGGTAAAACCTTAGATTTGAAATGATTGGCAATTGACTGTAATATGCCATCCTTGATCGTCTAAAGGTCATTAATGTTTAAATAAATAAATGTGTATATGGAGAGAAATTGGGGCCCTCAGACTAAGACTGTTAAACCCCTGACCCAACATTCCTATTTGTTTCTGGTGGGTTATTTTTTTTTTCAACTGACTGTTTCTCTACTTCAGTCCTATCCACCTGGGGCTGGTTCCCAGCAATTATCTACCTGGACTTCAGTAGATTATCCAGAAATCCCATATTAGAGTAATAGCCCAGGTGCCTGCACTATTTTTTAATCTGGTGCTTATTACTTTCCTCCTTTCAAAACACAACAATGGAAAGTTCATCCTTACTTACAATGACTTTTTATCATGTACATTGATTTGTATTGTGGATCCTATGCAGCCTATGGAAATTTGAAAAGAGAGGGACAGACAGATTGTAATAAGCAGGAAGTTTCAGAAGCAGAATGACTAGCAACCAAGAACTAATGGCAGAAGAAAAGGCATCCAGTCTTAGTATTTATCTTGATTTTTATACAGGACATGCTTCTACTAAAACTTATAGTTTAAATAAAATTTAAATTTATGGGTAATTTCTGTAACAGAATCTGTAAACTCAAGGGAATTTTCTAGTTCCTCCTATACTATAATATAAGCATGGATACAGAAGTAAATCAAAGTATGATACAAATTATGTAATGCAAAGAATTCTCTAGGGGAAAAAAACAATGGTGTCATGTCACCAATCCTTAAGTGAAAGTAAAGGCATAACACAAACCTCTGTGGGTGTCTGGTCAAGGATGCAGCTTATTCTGTCCTCTTTATTTATCACTGCACACTCAGTAACATCTGGGACTGTATCTGAAAAAGAGAGAGAGAGAGAGTAAGAATAAAATAACCATAAGACACATTCAGTGTCAAGCATTCAATATTCTCAATGTTCTCAACACCTTTAATTGTACACACACCACAAATGATTGTGATTCCTTCTCTCAGGTCCTAAGATGGAAACATTCATTATATAGACTCCTTTGTTCCTGCTAACTGTGTTACCAGTATGTATGTCTGCATCATTCCCAAGTAAGATTCTTATAAGATAGTGCCTACCTTTTTAGCTTACAAGATCCCCCATTGGCTTCGGAGTCCATCAAGGAGAAAACTAATTATCTCTAGTCAAGGAGCTAACAAACTATGGTCTGAGAACCAAATAAGTCACAGCCCACTGTTTTTTAATTTTTATTTTTAAATAATTTATGAGGATTTTATGTATTTAATAAATAAGAAACATTTTAATTATTTTATGTATTAATAAATGCATTGTTTTAATTATTACAAATAAATAAGTTTAGTATCTTTTTGTTTTGTTTTGTTTTTTTGTTTTTGGGCCACACCCAGTGATGCTCAGGGGTTACTCCTGGCTATTCGCTCAGAAGTCGCTCCTGGCAGGCACGGGGACCATATGGGGAACCAGGGGATCGAACCAAAGGTCCGTCCTAGGTTAATGCAAGGCATCTTATCTCCAGCGCCACCGCCTGGCCCCCAAGTTTAGTATCCTTACGGCTCAGACACACCAGATGTTTGGGATTTCTTAGAGGGGTTAGGCCACACTCAATAGCACTTACAGTTTATTCCTGGCTCTGTGTTCAGGGAGCCATATGCAATACTTGACATAAACCAAGGTTGACTGAATGCAAGAAGAGCGCTTTAGCTCCTATACTCTGCCTCTATCTCTGGCCCAGTTTTTTATTTTAATGCAATTGTCTATAACTGTCCTATGCTACTAAGAGATAAATAAATGGCTAGCACAGAGACTGGGTCAAAAAAAGCTATGGCATTAGGTTTCTGATGCTTTAGAGAACAGGTGGAAGGTTTGACACTGGTGCTTTTTCTCTATCCAATCTGCTGGTTAATTTTGTTTGCACAGTCAGTGGAGCACAGTCAGTGGAGAATGTTGTCCTAAATGTTATCTCTGATCCTAAGAACCTAAATAATGCTTGCTCAATTAGTAAGCAATCCCTCTCATGAAATACTTTTCAGGGAAAACATTCTAATAAAAAATGTAGTCTTATATAATAAAAACTGTAGAGAGCGAACAATAACATAAACATTGGCAACTACATTTCACCGTGGGGATTTAAGTAGATTTAAGAAACAAATAGAAAATGCAAGCTGATTGCATGCTACCATAGAAAGGGAGATTTCTTGAAAGCATTCTTCAGTATGCTAATAGTAGCATTCAGATAAAACAATGATAGTTTGAGCTGATCTCTTTTTACTAAGGTTTCTAGTTCAAAAGCTTACATATGGATAATATGGAAAGTATTATGCTGAGTGAAATGAACCAGAGGGAGAGGAATAAACATAGAATGGTTTCACTCATTTGTGGAATATAAGGGGGAGAGATAGTATGACAATCATATCTAGAGACAATAGAGATGAGGGTCAGGAGAACCAGTCATTGGTAAGAAGCTTGCCACAAATAGAGGAGCAGTGCAGTTAGGGTAAAGAAGGGACCACTATGACAGTAACAATAATAGTTGAAACATCACTCTGAAGAAAAATGGGGTGCTGAAAGGAAGTAAAGTACTATGCATGGTACCCCTTCATTAACAATATTGAAAATCACAGTGTTTATAAAGAAAATTAATGAAATAGAGACACAGAGAGAAAAGTAAAATGTCTGCTCCAAAGGCAGACAGTAGAGAGGGCAGGAGGTAAATTAGGGACATCAGTGGTGGGAAATGTGCACTGGTGAAGGGGGTGTATATTGTATGACTGAACTCAATCTTTAACAACTTAGTAACCATAGTGTTTAAATAAAGTATTTAATTACTTTTAAAATGTAACAGATTGAAAATATCCACATGGAACTACCTTCTGCCTAAAGGTTCCATTCCATTTTCAAATTCATAAAATGTTCAGAGTTAAACCATTTTTCAGTCAATCTAATTTCTCACAAATGAAAATATTTCATGGTCTGGGAACAAGGAGACAGAGGGAAGAAATGCCAGTCACAGACTGGCTCCTAGATTAACCTCTGTTAAGCCATAGTTAACTCAAGCATGATTTATTTTAGAGTAAGACAGTACAACAAACTTCTTTAATAAACTGTCTCTTTTTTCTTTTTTAAAGATAAAACTTTATCTTTAAGATCACCATAAGTTACACAATTATAAAGTTATTCGTTGTTGTTTCAGTCATACAAAGTTTAAACACCCACCCCTTCACCAGTGCATATTTCCAACAAAAGTTTTCCTTCTGCCTCTACTGAAACCCTTCTCTCTCTCTTTCTCTCTCTCTATATCTATCTATCTATCTATCTATCTCTCTCTGTCTCTCTCTGCAATATTACTACTAAAAGTGTATCAAGTATAGTATTTTACTTTACCTTTGTTCGGCACCCAGACCTTTTGCAACTATCATTGTCATAGTGGTCCCTTCTCTGCCCTAACTGCACTCCCCTCCCCTGAACTCTTTGTGACAAGCTCCCTACCATGGACTAGACCTCTTCTTCCTTGTCTCTATTGTCTTTGGGTATTATTACCATACTATCTTTTTTTATATCCCACAAATGAGTGCAATCATTCTATGTCTATCCTGTCCCTTTGACTCATCTCACTTCAGCGTAATTCTCTGCACATCAATCATGAAATACTTTAATTTATTATTTATTGTCTGATTGCTTTTCATATTTTTCTTTCAAAGGTCAAAGATATGACTTGACAGCAACAGAGCACTTACTTGCCTTGCATGGGTGAGACTCCAGTTTGATTATTTGCACACACACACACAACCAAAATAGCAACATATTGGTTTTTTTTATATTGTCAGTTGTTTGTGCTAATAAAATTAAATTGTTTGTTGATTTCACAGTTACTATGAGTTTGCCTTGCAAGCAGCCAATCCAGGACCAAAGGTGGTTGGTTTGAATCCCAGTGTCCCATATGGTCCCCTGTGCCTGCCAGGAGCTATTTCTGAGCAGACAGTCAGGAGTAACCCCTGAGCACTGCTGGGTGTGGCCCAAAAACCACAGTTACTATGAGATCATGCTAACTGGAAAAGAGTCAGGATTTACAGTATAATGGATGTCTCTTATATAGGTAGGAACTTCCCAACTTCCCAATAACTGACACATGTACATTGCCTACATACACTGTGAGCATGCAAGCATCATTTATTTGCCATGAATGAAGCAAACAGTTTGCTCTGATAAGAACAATAACAATGGTGAAAAGGCTGAAGCATTTGATATTTTTTCTTACCTATTGATTGAGAAGTTTCTCTGACTGAAAGCACAATTAGAGGAATTGTGATGACAAATAATATAAACACAAAAAAAATGAGCATAAGCTCAAAGTTATTCAGTTTTTTCAACTTATTTCTTGCCATCTGTAAAAAAAAAGGGAAAACAATTTTAGATTTGAGTTTAATTTACTATAGAGCAAGTGTCTTTAGGGAAAGTTCAAAGGTATATGGAAGAGAAACAAACTACAGAACCATCCACCCCTAAAACACACATTATCTAGATAAATAATAGAAGTCAAAGCATAACTAGTCTCATCTGTCCTTATATCATACTTCTCTCCTTAATGCACCTTTACAATTTATTTGAATGATGATCCTTCACAAAGCAGACAACTTTTTCCTACATACTCAATATCTATCATTATAATTCTGTTTCCTTACTGTTTTTAAGAGAAAATGGAGGACAATGAATAAAAGTCTTTCACCATCCCTCAGTTACTGGTCACACAGCCTGGCAGCCAGAGAATGAAATCCCTCTGCCTGGTGGACAGTTGAGTGGGACAAGGGTCAAAAGTACTGAACCCTCTTTTTATTGAGAGCTTCCTCAAGAAACCCAGATACTTCTCTATGAACCTAGCAATGCCACCATCATTTTATCCACACTCTGTGGTATGGATAATGTTGAAAACTTTGAAATGTGATGCTGGGCCTCTGGAAAACACTATACACGACTATTTGCTGATTGGAAAGCAAGACTGATTAGAAATTGCTCCCCAAGAACTGCTTGTGTTCTCGATTTGTGTCAAATAGACAGCACTGGGCACTCTTACCTGGAGCTAGAGGGAGACTGAACCCCATTAAGTAAGTCTATACCCCAAGAAACTCCCAAAGAATCACATAAGCACCAGTGAAAGAGAACTAAAAAGGAAAATAGTAAAGCTGCTAAAATATAATGCAAATTAGAAGACAATTATTCATTGAACAAAAGGATTCAAGTTGTGTCTTTTTTATTTATTTAATATTTTAAAACTTGGAGGGTCACACCCAGAAGTGCTCAGGATTTACTCATGGCTCTACACTAGGGAATTACCTCCTGGCTATGTTCTATGATCATATGGAAAACCACCATTTTGGTAGTGAATATACATAAAAAGCTTGAAAACTAACATTGTTATAACCATATTGTCTAAATTTTAACAAAACAATAAAA
>PVKC010027441.1:0-15773 GCA_004027635.1 Crocidura indochinensis | reverse complement strand
GAATTGATTCAGGTCATTCAGGTCTTTCTTAAAGGGGTGGAATCCTCTTATGACTGCTGTTGGCCTGTTGCTGCTGGGGTAATATCATAATGTAGGACAAGACACCAGGAGATGAATGATGAAGGAGCTGTAGTGTGTATACACAATGGAGTAACATACAGCTGTAAGAATCAGTGAATGATGCAATCTCTGGGTTCTAAATGGAACTGTAGGACCTCCTAGTAAGTGAAATAAGTCAGAGGGAGAGGAATAAATGCTGAATGATCTCACTTATCTGTGTTCTATAATGATACAAAATGAAGGTATAGACAGTAATAAATGAAGAAAAACCCTCAGTTTTTATAGTAAATTTGAGATTACCAAGCAGAGAAGTAGAGGAGGATAGAGGACAAACAAAAGTGAGTGAACCCAGGACAGTGGTGGAGGCTCTAGAATACTTTGGTAATGAAGATGCAAACACTTTGCTCATACAAACCATGAAAATGATATTGTAGCCATATCACCTAAACTACAAAAATAAGCACCTTAATTTGGCAGGAGTTTGCGAGAGAATGTAAGAATGCTTTCTAGGTTAGGGAACCCCTTAAAAGCTCCCATGAGTCAGGAGTAGACTGAGGATTATGCAGATTCTGCTCTGTAGGTCCCTGAGCCAGGAGAGTTGAAAGGAGCAGAGAGAGGAAAGGCCACCAGGCACAAACAGCACATCCCTATTCTCTTGGACCCCAATGACCTCACACTGCCCAAAGGTGCTTAGAGCCTGTGAGTCTTGCCTGGACTTGGGCACAGCCTGAAGCACTGTCATTTCCCTTCCAAAAGCAAGGGTGGTCCTCTGGGACCCATGGTATGTATTTTGCACTTGAACCTATCTCATGACCCAATTCTAGAAAAGGGGTTCAGTCTCAGGAACTCCCCATACCAGATGCCCCTTTCTGGAAACACAAGCCTTCTTCTATTCCCTCCTCCCTCCTGCTCCTGGAGTCTGTGCCACCTGCACTGCGTCTAACCCTTCCTCATGCTATAGCTTTCCTTTGCCCTCCGCTTACCTATCAGTCAGACACTATTGTTTCCAGTGGACTGGCAGAGGCCCACTGCAGACCCAGCCAGTCTGTTATCCTCCATCTCTTGTTTCCCTATTCCCTCCTAGTTCAATGTTTCTGGGATAGAGCCCAGGCCCTGCTGCATCCTGCAAAGCCAGCCTACCCAACTCCTCCAGGCACCCACCCAGCGCCTCTCCCTTCTCTTCCAGCCTTCAACACTGTATCTACACTGGAGCCCTGGCATTGATGTTATGCTCTCAACTTAGACCATTGCGGCCGCTGGCAAGAAGCAGCTAGCTCAGTGCTTGGCACAGGGCAGGTGATCAGTAATTATGTTTGACGTGATGGGGTTATTATTCTTTTACCTAATGGGTGAAGTAGGTGTCTAAGCCAGGAACAAATGGGCCTCTCTGATCACGTCTGTTTCGTGTGCTGCCACTCTCCTACCTCCAAATGCCACTTGTGAGCCTGATTGATCTGCATGTTCACTAATGAGTCATTCCAGAATCCTGTCTTTAAACAAAGGCCACAAAGCCCAGGAGGGGGAGAGAAGCACAAAAACACTATGTACAGGGTCATCCCTAAGCTGCAGCATGGTGAATGGGGAACAGGCTACTTGGCATAATTAGCCTCTGTGATTGGTTCCAGCACTGTACAAAGCAGTTCTCATCGATGGCTGATCGAGTCAGTGATGCGGATCATTTTATGGCTCTGGGTTCCGACCTTCAAGCCATCCATTCCCATTACAATCCCAGTCATCATATGCTCCCATTTGGGGAGGTGACCAAGCTAAGCCGGGGCTGACTGGTACTGGTGCATAGGTGGAGACAGCTCCTCACTCCCTGTACACTGTTCCCAGTCACTTCTGCTCCTGTGCCCTAACTAGGTCAGCACCCACAGAGGTGCAGGATTTGCTGTATAGCTCTTTCCAGGACCCAAGACCGCATCTCGGTTCCCAAGCTCATTTGACTTGCCAGACCCCTTTTATAGAAGAAAAGAAAAATCACCCACTGCCCCTGGAGCCCTCTCTTTTAAGTAAATAAACAGAAAGTGCTACCCAACTGCACCCAAGGCTGCTGCCACCATAAGTAGAATCACCCTCTGTAGAAAATCATGTAGATGGTACCTGTTGTGAGGACTCGAGTGCCAAGCAGTCAGCTGGCACATGTTCTCCCCTGGCAAGGAGAATAGAGGCAGTGAGATGGGGCCCTGCCACCTGGGAAGATCCTAGTATAGGGGAGGAAGGTAAGTTTGGAAGCACTCAGAGCTCAAGGGGGAGATGGGCAGTAGAGCCGGGACAAGATGAGCCTGAGAAAGTCTGTCATGAGTGAGGATGTGGGAGCTCAGGGCACCACCTAGGCTGGATGTTGAGGAGTACAGGGAGCAGGTTTCAAGGACCCCTTCTTATCTTCCAGCCAGAACCCACCAATCATCTCCTTAGAAAGGAGAATAAGCATAAGCACTGGTTGGAGAGTCCAGCTTAAACAGTGCCCCAGGATTGTGGCTCCTGGACTTGGGGAATGAGGGTATATGGATTTGACTGCTCTGGGAGAGAGCCAAAGTTTCCATGCCCCACTCACTTGCAACACAATGGTCTGTTCCATCTTTTCTGAGATATCCTGGAGTCACTGCTCCCTCGCCTCTCACCGCCTCTCACCTTCACTATTATGACAGCCCAGCCACCACTTTCCTGGTTTTCTACCTCCCAGTGAGCCTTTGATGGTTCCTTCCCATCTTAGCATAAAAGCCAGATTCTTCCCATGACAACAGTGTCGCACATGCAAACTTGTCTCAAGGTCCGTTCCCTGGCCCTACTCCATCTGGATCCTGGTGGTTCTTTCCTCAGCCCCTCACTGAGTCCAGCTCTTCCTACAGGCTCACCCAGGCCTCCAAGCAGCCTTATCTAACTTTCCTCACTCTTTCTCCCCTCTCATCTTCCTGCCTGAAATTTGAATGTTCTTTTTTTTGGGGGGGGGGGGTCACACCCAGCAGTACTCAGGGGTTATTCCTGGCTCAATGCTCAGAAATTGCTCCTGGCAGGCACGGGGGACCACATGGGGCATCAGGATTCTAACCCATGACCTTTTGCATGAAAGGCAAACGCCTTACCTCCATGCTATCTCCCGGGCCCCTGGAATGTTCTTAAAGCACAAAGCCCCTCTCTGTATATCCCACACTGGTGCAAGACTGCAGAAATTTGTGCAGTCTTGAGAAAACCATAAGGACCTTGAAACAAGACATTCCTGACAGCCTGAAAGTAGAAGGGATAGGGTTGTTTGACTTGGAAAAGGAAATCCCCAAATGGAAACCTATAGGCATGTTCTCTACTCTTTGGGTTGAAGAATATAAGACAACAGAACACCTTCACTATCCCATTAGGAGTGATAATCTTTGCATCATATAAGCATGGACAAAGAGATCTGAATCAGTTAGTAGCAATCGGGGCATTGCCTATCCAGCCAGCTGCTAGGCACAGAAGCCCATGTATCACTGGGCCCCACACTCCCTCCCAGCCTCGTACAGTGCAGAGACCTGTCTCTAGCCTCACTGCCTCCTCCATTTCCCACCTCCCTTCCTCACCAGCATGGAACCTTCCTCAGCCTCTATCCTGCCATGCCAATGTCCATCCCAGCAGCTAGATCAACGTTAGCCTCACACAACTACGCATCCCTGTCACCCACTTTTAGAAACTCTTCAACCCCCAATTCCCCAGGATAAACCCCAATACTCGGAGGATAGGAAAGGTATGAGACCATTTGGAGTTGGCACCAGACAAAGCTGCTCAGCTTCTGGGCTTTCTCTTCTCAAATTCTGATCCTCGGCGTGAGGCCACTAGCAGATATCATAAAGACTGAATCCTTTCGCTGGAATGTTTTTTGTCTGCTCAAGTTTGGACCTTGTCCACTTGTATCCTCCAAATACCATCCCCTGTGGGCCTGACAGAACCTGCTGGGATCTGTCCTTAGAAGTCCCTCGGGTGACACCAATGTCAGGGGTTTCTTCTACTCTCCAGCTAGGCTTGGGAGCTGCCCTGGGCTATGTGCTGCCACTGTCCTTGCCACTGAGCTTGCCAATATGACTTTCCCTGCCTGGTGAGAGAAGGACCATGTAGAGACTCACTTCCTAGGCTAGCATATGGTGTGTGTTTAGTAAATATTGGTGAAAGGCAGGACTGAAAACTCGTTCAGAGAATACAATTGTGTTGAAATCAGCTTCCTAGAACATTCATTTATTCAACAAGTAAACAAATAAGGAAAATGGAGAGAAAACAAGCATAGGCGAGGTGGAGAGAAACTTCTGTAGGTCTCTGGGGACCAGAGAGCTGAGAGTCTACATGTGGCTGGGAAAATCGGCCCCATGCCCACAGGGACTTCTGTGTATTGGAGCGTGAAGAAGGCGCCTGATCATCTCGCACATCACCAGATGTGACTAGTGTTGCCATGGTGTCTCCCAGAATTGGCCAGATGTGCTGTGAACATTTTTGGAAAACATCAGGGGACCCCAGAGACTATTGCCCAGAAGGAGTTCATACTCAGAAAAGGGACATACAGAGGCCCTTTTGGGACCCCAACTTGTGCAGGATGGGTGGGAGGGATGTCTTAGGAACTCTGAGACACAGATAAGAACTGTCTACCTGTGCTTGATGCTATGGTGCCCCCCCAAAAGTCCCTGCCTGCACCCTGACTCTGTTGCTCCCTCCTAGGTGATCAAGCTTGCCTTTGAGGAATTTGACTTGGAGAGAGGCTATGACACCCTGACAGTTGGGGATGGAGGGCAGGACGGGGACCAGAAAACTGTCCTCTACATGTAAGTGAAACAGTTGTGAAGCATGGTGAGATTGCTGGGGACCTACTGCCACAGGAAGTCAGCACAGGGATGGGGCCTCAGTTATGTTTCTAGCTTCAGCCAGTCTTCTTAAGCCTCTCTGCTCTGGCCTAAGAAAGCCTGTGCTGTCCACCCTGACCACCCCCATTTTTTCCAGGGATTGGTAGGAAATGTCAGCAGTCAGAGCTGACTTCTTAGGAAGCAGGAGAAAGCAAGGTTTGAGTGTGATGCTTTCTCTGCATCTCTGAAGAGCCTGTTTGTGGCACTATGCAGTTTGGTCTCTGTGTCCTATATGTCTACAGCAGTTTGACGTCAGATAGACCCCAGAATCAAGCACTAGCTGCCCCCTCCATAAAGACTCAGAACTCTGTGGATCATGGATCCTTACCAAGACTTTGGACATAGAGAACTGGTAGCCATATTTTCTTGAGCAAAGAAAAGCTGAGGGAAACTCAAGGGAAAAGATTTGATCATAGTGTTCTGAGATTCTGCCATACAGTAGGCTGTGCTCTTGGAGAGAGAGACCCTAGAGTTCAACCCCCTTGGAAGCAGGAAAAGATTCCTTTCAAAGCAGGTGTCCCAGTTTTAGAGACCTAAAGCTTGTTCATCTCTCCTGCCAGGAAAAGTTTTTTCTAGGCCAACGATCTCTGACCTTCAGAGAAATGTATGTGGCTAAGCCAGGCAGGCGCTGTTTAGAGGAAAAGCAGAAGCCTCAACCTTCACTCTGAGATAGGAGCCAGTCCTGGATTGGCCTGAGACCTGAAAGGCCCTCATTTCAAGCCTTTCAGTACTGTCATAGATAACAGACTAGAGTCCCCAGGGACTTGTCCCCAGATTTGTCATGGTGGTTGCTCCTGGAATACTGAACCTCTCCTTAGCCAAGTCAACTTTTTCTATGAATCTCAACATCATCCAAGCTCCAAGAATTCCAGATAGAATAGAGATTCAGCTTCATTTATCTCATTACCTGCTCCTAATCTCACTCCTCAGTTGCACTGGTGACTGGCCTGGTCCCAAGAAAATAGGAAGTCAGGTTCCCTCTAGAAACTCAAGTTATACTATGGCCTCCCACAGATGGGACTTCTGGAAAGCAACTACCCTGTTGCTCCCTTTTTATCTTGCTATCTGTATGGTGGGAATAAGCCACTCCTATCTCAGTGGGTAACCGAGCCTCTTGGCACCTATGAGTTAGATCAGTCTCTTCCATGGTTCAACTTTCTCCTTTGTGAGAACATGACCCTGGGTTATGGGTGCACTTTAGCCTTCAGCTTCTGAGAGAAGAGAAGGAAGAAAAAATGGCTGGATTCCCTTGAGAAAAGGGTTTCACATGTCTCTTTTACAGTAAGTTCATACAAACCATCAAAGATTGCTGGAGAGATCTGACTCCCTCTCTGTGTCCCTGAGCCATTGAGGCCACATACTGACTTCTAAGCCTTGGGTTTGGGGATTGCACTTGCAAGCAAGGTTCCACCCATGACCGAGAGAAGGAGTGCTCCCAGCACATGGAGCACATATTCGTGAGCTTCAGCACCAGGAATCCTATGGGACTCAAAGTTTTCCTAGAGTGAACCCACTTCTGCCTATCTATTTAGTGCTCATCTGTCAGTATTCAGTCTTTTGGGGGTTCATGGTAGGGTTCGCACCTCTAAATCTCTCACTCTTGCCAGCCTGACAGGTACGTCAGTCCCAGATCTCATTGTCAGCACCAACCATCAGATGTGGCTCCTCTTCCAGACAGACAGCAGTGGCAGCTCCCTCGGATTCAAGGCTTCTTATGAAGGTAACTGCCCTTGAATTTCAAAGGAAGTAATGAACCTGCTCCCAATCATGTGCTACTTGGGGGTAGGGGGTGCAATCAGCTGACTCTTGGCTCACTCTGCACTGGCAAACTCTCCAAGCCCTGCCCCAGCCTCCTCAGTCTGCTAGGTCTCCTGGGGAGATTTGAGGATTCTTGGGGATATAGCTTTAGAATTGCGGGGCCTCCGGCACCAGACACACACACATCTGTTCTATTCCTCAAATCCAACCTGCCTTTAAAGCTTTCCTGTCAGCAGCTTCCCAAGCAGCCTGATTGAGTGTCACAATGATGAGTGCTGCATATCCAGATCATGCACCACACATACACACACATATGCACATATGTACACATGCACACAAATGCATGCATATGCTCTCTCTCTTTCCCTCTCTCTCTCAGACTGAAGAAAAAAGGTGTCTATGAGAGTGACCTTCCTATGCTAGATCTTGTAAGCCAGCTTGCAAGAGTGGATTTGTAGCCAAACAGACGTTTAAAAAGCTGAAAAGCACTGCCTTATCTCATTCAAAGCTGACAACTGTCCATGGCTGCTCTTTGTTAGATGAGGGATCTGAGAATCAGAAGGGTGAAGTCGCCTATTCTGGGTCACACAGAATTTCAGGATCTGACAAAGTGCTCTCTCTCTCTCTTTCCCCCTCTCTCCCACTCCCTCTTTCTCCCTTTTCCTTTCTCTCTTTCTCTCCCTTTCTCTCTTTCTCCCTCCAAAGCTCTGATTTGCCCCCTACACTAAGGGCTCCCTAAAGTGATCAGATTTCAATTCCCTATAAAACCTTTTAGAAGCCAAAAGCCTTGATTCAGTCTGATGGATCAAATTTCCTGAGCCTGAGTCCAGGTGCCTGGCCCACATTTCTAGGTCTTCTGTTCCTTTCACTTAGCCTGAACTGATTGGACTCCTGCACCATGTTTAGTGTTGGGATCACAACAGACAAAGGATATAAAAGCCCAAGTCCTGGGATTAACTACTGATCTTGTAGTGATCAGGGAAGAGGGGAGCCTGATGTCAGAGACCCGGCCAGCCCACAAGGACTTCCTACATTTGTGTGAAGGGGGGAGGTGTGTGAAGAGGGCAGGACTTGGGAATTGGACCCTGCTGGCTCATGCATCCCAGCAGTCCCAGCTGAGGATTCTCTGCCATCAGAACTCAGCTTTGCCTCCCTAATAAAAAGAGCTTATCATGCACCCGTTTGTGACAGTGGATATGGCTTGTGCAGAGAGCGGCTTCTTCAAGCTTAGATGTCAGTGTATCCCCACACCACTCCCTCCCCTCTGCACTGTCCCTCTGTTTCTGGTATCTTATGCTTATGTAATAGTTTGGGTGCTGGGCCAATATTCCACCCTATCCCCCACCTTCTCCCTGACTACCCAGGCTATCAGAATACTTAGTGAAAATTTATTGTCCAGAAAAGGGATGGGATGAGACTGAAGCATGGATGGTCCTTCAGACCTGGCTCACACCCTATGCTCAGAAAAGCAGGTAGAATTCAAGGATGACGACTTATACAGAGTACAGTTGTACCCTTCCCAATGCCCTCTCAGTCCTCTTTCACCCACTCTACCTGCCTTTCAGTGATTCTCCTCTGGCCCCATAGACTTGTGGCAGAGTAAGCTACTTTGTTAGGGGCTTCTGCTGCCTCTGGTGGGCTTCTCTGTCAGTCCCTGCTTATCTCTGAGGCTAGGTCTGTCTGTGAAGAGGGAATGATAATGTGAAGACCTAAGAGAGATGACCCAGGAGGCTGACATAGAATTCCTTCTCTGCCTTCATCTGCTGGCTAGCACCCCAGTGCCTACTGACCTGCATGTAAGGCAGATTTCTTAGCTCAGGAAAAGAAGGGAGTGGAGCAGGTGTTCTCTACATGAAAAAGGCATTGGTCCACACTCATCCCATCATTTTTAATAACTTGCACCCTGATTTAAGGGGAAAGACACACTTTCTCGGGCCAGGCAGGTCACACTGTAGTTTCTTGCAAGCACTCTGCTCACTTGTTTTCTCTCTCTTCTTTCCTCTCTATTCTTTATTCTCTATTCTCTACCCCCCCCCTCTCTCTCTCTCACACACACACACACACACACACACACACATTCATAAAATGTTGGTACCCCTGTGTAGGGAAAATTTATTTCTCAGAGTCCTCAGAGCCTCAATACTCAGTTCCCCTCCTTGGGGGCCGCCAGCTGTAGGAAGTACATTCACAGTTGCAATCGCTTTGCTTCCCAGTAGAACAAGAAATATTTAAGGAACAGGCAATTAGCACGTATCAGAAACATTATAAAATTACATACAACTTGCTAACAAGTTTTAGCCTCATTCTGGTTGTCTCCTGGCTTCCCTGGCCTTTTAATGCTAAATTGGGGAGGTTGGCCCCAGGGATGCAGGAGTTGGGATCTGGCCTGGAGCTTTGGGGGAGGCAAGTATGACAATGCTGCAGAAAAGGTGCCAAACATGAAGGATCTTGTATGTAAAAGGAGGTGATCTGGGCAGTCAGCACCCGCCAAAACCTACTCTGTAGGGCATGTACCATTCAGACTCAGAGTCACAAGGAAAATAAAGCAGCCTGTGCCTTCACCTAAGGTCATAGCCTGGGTTCATTACAGCAGAAGAAGAGGAGGTGGGAATTACCCTGATTGGGAGCAGTATAAAAGACTCATGGAGGAGCTGGCTGCTGAGATGGGCTTCAGAATAGAGAAGCTAGTCTGGCATTCCTGAGTGAGAGTAGGGGCTGGTTCTGAAAGTGTGGAAGGGGCTAGAGACAACTGTGCACCTAAAGACTCTGGAGGGAGAATACAGCCCTGCTTGCAAAATCCTCACTTTCCTTCTCAAGAGCTTAGCTCTGCTGATAGATCTGGCGGGCTTCCTGTAAGAAAGGGTGATGGAGGCAGATTTGCAGGGAGGCCAAGGGCAGGAGACCAGAACACTGACTGACACCATGACTTTCCAGTACGGCCTCTCCTCCCACTACAGGATCTCTTTCAGCCTCAGCTGCCTCTTATTTGAGTCCCAGAAGCTGAGTGGCCCAAACCCTCCCACTCCAGTCTAAAATTGCAACAGGAACATTCCTATAGCATTCTATGAGCTCCTGTGACACTTCAGACACTCTCAGGTATACCTAGAGACATTCTTGGGTACATCTAGAGGTAGCAAAACTACCTCCTTCAAGAAAACTCAGCAAGATCTTTTCTTCACCGAAATATGCCTTAGTCCTCTGGGATTGGGCATAAGGTTAAAGGACAGAATTTGGCAGAAAGTGGTTTTGTCAGTGAAACTTCCTTCCTAACTGCACAGACTTTTTCAGATGGTAAACTCCAGTTTGGGATGAAAACAGAATGCCTGGAGGCAACCAAGATGTTCTGTATGTCCCTATTCACCACTGTTGGCCTGTGATGTATCATTGCAGTGAGCAGAGGAAGGAGACAGGAGGGCAGAAAGTTGCCCTCATCATTCATACATATTGAATTATCATCCCATTGGGGTAAATTCGGTGCAAAGAGATGTACAAGTGCCCAGAGATATGTGGAAGAACCTTCTTATTTGCTTCTGTGCTCAGAATTAGGAGAGCATGGCACATGGCATGGTTTTTATACAGCAAATAGCTGGGTACATGCACAGAGCAGAGTTCTCTGTGCTCAGGCACTGTGTTGGGTGTGGAATTCACAGTGACTGATGATGCATAATCAATGCCTGCCTTTCTCCAGCATCCACTCCAGGACCTAAGAGCCCAGAAGGAAGGAAAGAAGCCAGCCTGAAAAAAAGGAGGAGAGAAGGGCTTGGTGCAGGGCTGGTGAATCCATTTTTCCCTGATGCTCTACCAGAGCTTTCTGTCCCCTTCTGCTTTTTAAACCCCACTGTCTGGAGCAGTTATTGAGCAAAGGAAGGATGGATGCTTACAGAGGACAGTTGGGGCTCTGAAGGGAAGCTGAGGAAGAAAAGAAAAAGGGCCCTCTCTAAGCTGAGCTGAACTAAGCTGTTGGAAGGACTGCTTTGAGGAGGTGACTCCAGCTGGGCCAGGTAGCATGTGGCATCATTGTAAGGGTGGGGAGAGAAGAACCATGACTCAGGCTGAGGGAACAGGCATCTGTGAAAGAACAAATCAAAGGCTGCAGGCTGCTTCCCAGGCCTGGACCCCCTCCTGTCTCTATTCAGCACTGCTCTTCATCATCAGAATATGGATTTATCAGATACATGATGCAGTTTCTTCTGCACAGACCTTGGTCATGAAAGACAACTCCAATATAATGTTAGACAGGAGAAAACCCGGGGAGAAGACAGTGAGGTGGCTGACAGATGAGAGAAATCAAAGAGCTGGAGAGGGAAAACGAAAGCCTAGAGCAGCAGAGCCCAGCCCACACATGGCCTGGATTTCCCAGCTTGCTTCGGGTCAGCAAAAGGAAAGAAAGAGAGAAATGCTCATGAAATGGAAATTATATTAAATGATAAAGGAAACTACCTGCATGACCCTTTCCCAGTCAACATAGGCTTTAAATTTGTAATTCTGGGGGCCGGGTGGTGGCGCTGGAGGTAAGGTGCCTGCGCTAACCTAGGACGGACCGCGGTTCGATCCCCCCGTTCCCCATATGGTCCCCCGTGCCTGCCAGGAGCGACTTCTGAGCGAACAGCCAGGAGTAGCCCCTGAGCGTCACCGGGTGTGGCCCAAAAAACAAAAAAATAAAAATAAAAATAAATTTGTAATTCTGGGCCCTAACCTCAGACTCTATCAGCAGCTGAGCAGAGGGTCAAGTTTTAGTGCCTTAGTGATCAGGAGAGGTGCACAGGGAACCCTCTACACTAAGGCAAGGTCTTGTACCCATGCTCCCAGCAGGCACTGGTGCTAGGCTTACAGAAAAGGGCCAAACCAGGGCAAGTGGTGTTGGAGGGACAGTCAGTTTCCACCCCCTCCCAGGCCATCTTAAAAGTAACTTCTGAATATCTCAGACATCCCACTTACATTCCCCCCTCTTTCTCCAGTCAGTTCTAGTGCTGGTTCATCACCCTGATTTCTTCCTTCCATCTCTTTATCAGATGATCCCCCTTTAGGTCACCACGATTCAGTCACCTTAATGATAGAATTCTCTGAATCTTTGAGACTTATGAAACTTACAAAGGGGGGATTCATGTGACCACCCTGCCTGGCCAGCCTGTCTCTGCTCTGCAGATACCCATCTCTGCCCTTTCCCCTCAGTGACCTCTGCATCTCCTTTCAAAGCTTTGCCATGACCAGTTCTTCGCTATCTTAATTCCTTTTATGTTGACCTCTTTCCGTTCCACCAGACCTGGTCCTGCAGTGCTCCCTGGAATCATGGCTTCATGAGTCCTGGGTTGGGGACCTTGTCCCACAGCTCCCTAACTTATTCCTATGCCTCTGCTCATAGTCCTTCCCTTGATCCACATGTCCCCCTCCTGCCTGTTTCCTTTAGCATAAGTCTGTGGCTAATACATGACACATTTTAACAGTATCCTCAGCTTCTTGTCCTTCTAGTTCTCCAAAGCCAACCCCGTACACACACATACAGTCATTCCTGGTGCCCCTTTCTCTATTAGCACATGAACCCCTTAGCAATGGCTCTGGAGAGCCCCCTCCCCACTCTGTTCCTCAGTGACCTGTGATGGTGCCATCTTCACCCTCTGTGGGGCCCACAGCATTTGGCAACCTGTGTAGACATGGTTTCCTCTTCCCCATGGCAATGACTTCACATATGTGTGTTAGTATCATATCCTGTGACTGTGCTTGCTTGTCAGAAAGACCTGTCCTCTCCCCCACCTCTCCCAGGAGAACAACTGGTGATGTCACAGGCTCCCATAATCCTCTATCCTTACCTGAAAGTCCACTACCCAAACCCCTATTTCCTCTCTCTGGGGATCAGGACTCCTAGGGCCCACACCCCACTGTTTTGGGTTTTGTTTTTTTTTTTTACCATTTCTCCACCTAATTTTCTATTTGCTATTTAATCTCATGCAGCCCCTTTTTTCTCTTCTTTAATATCTTTAAATAGGCCCATTTTCTTTCATATTACAAATGTTATTAAGCTAACCTCCATCCTTGCTTAATACTCATAAGTTGCCGTGTAAGCCATAATCTTCCCCCTCCCTACCTCCCCTACCCATCTATTTATTTTTGCAGAATTTCTTCAAAATATTTTTCCAGAGCACTGTTCTTGGCCACAGCATTACACTCAGTCTTCCCGGGGTCAGCATTATGCTGTGGAAACCACATACTCCTTTTTATGAACTGTATTTTGATCTTACCTAAGATTCCCTCAGCATTTGCCACTGGCTCTCTCCTTCTTGCCCTCGCTCTTCCCTTTGTGTGAGACCTTATCCTCCCCTGACTTCAATATGGGGTTCTGCCGAGCCTAACAGTTTTCTTGACACTTCTGGGCCTGCTCCAAGTCTCCTCCCCCTCTCTGGATGGTCTCATCCTTCTGGGCAGCTTCCACCATCTACTAACCCAAAACCCAATCCCAGATTCTGGACCAGATACTTCAGATTCTGAGCTTAGAATCAATAAGATATCCCTGCCTGGAACCATCATGGGCTCCTTAATGCCCATGGGGGGAGCACCGTCCTGCCTTTGGGGCTCCCAAAGTGCAAGGCCACAGATCAGTCAAGATAGAACTCTGCCTCTCCTTTGTCCGGTGTCCTTACTCTCCACTGGGCCCTGTCTTTCTCATCTATACATATCTCAGATTTTTTCTACCATTTCCATCTTGAGTACTCTACCCAGACAAGAAGCCCTTGAATGTCTCCTCATAATTGGGAACCTCCTACAAGAATGGAGGTGCCAGAGAAGCGGAGATATGTCTGCCTGCTTCTCTCTTTGGCACCTCCAGAGCCTGCACAGTGTTTCATACTAACTAGAATGAATAAGTGATCTCTACCTCCAACATTGCTGCCCTTAAGACCCATCTCCAGGCAATAGGCAGAGCAAGCTTTGTAAACACATGCTGGAAAGTGCCCACGAGAAGGAAATGGTTCCCAGGCTCCTCCTTTAGTAGAGTGTGTTCTCTTTCACAGCCTAGCTCTGCTGATTGCTTCCACACCTCCACATCCATCCTGATAGAGGGGCAGCCTGGCACCATGGCTGCAAACCCTGGAACCAATTCATCTGCATTTGGGTCTTAGAGTTCCTGCTCTTATGCTCTCTCTCCATGCCTCAGTTTCCTTAGCTTTCAAATTGAGATCAGAGGACCTGGCTCACAAGGTGGCCATCAGAATGAGTTAGTCAGTAGATAATATGCAATCCAGGTCCTAACAGGCACGCAAACTATTAGTTATTGGAGCAGAAGTTACCTTGAGGGGATAGTTAACATTACTGCTGCCATTACAACCTCAGTTTCCCCTGAAACTGAAGAACAAGGGTTCTTCTCTCCTTTAAAGGGTCCTGCCTCTCCCCACTTACTCCTATATATCTTGTTAAAGCTTTATTGAGACACAATTGACAGAACACTGTGTCAGCAGGCTGCACACTCCACCCCTACCAGTTAGGAGAGTTAGAACTTCCTAACTAGAAGCATATAACCCCAACCACTCATCCTGTCTCCTCACCCCAGAAACTACCAGTCTAATCTATTTTTGGGATTTTTTGAAATTCCACAGGTTAATGTCACCATACATATTTGCTTTTCTCTGATTTATTTCACTTAATACACTGCCCTTATATTTGATCTACACCATTGCAAACAGCAGAATTTCTTTGATTTGTATGTCTGAATGATATATGTGTGTGTGCCTATATGCCACATGTTATTTATCTACTTCTCAATTTATAGATAATTAAGTTGTTTCCATGTCTGAGATGTGGTAAAAAAATGTGGTAGTGAGCCTTTGAAAGCTCCTACAGAGCCCTCAGACCTGAGATATCATCTCATCTCCTCCAAGAAGCCTTCTTAGCTGCAGAGCTGGAAAAGGGGGAATAGTGAGCAAGATACTCATCTTGGGGATAAAATTAAGGGTGGTGAAAGACACCAATAATTGAGATGAAAGTATTTTCGAAGACTATTTTAAAAATTGATGACTATTAAATTTCCAAGGACAAGAATCCATAGGGTAAAAACCCTGAGGTGCTCCATGGGAGGTATAGCCCACAGGAAGCAGAAATAGGCCTCCTCAGAAAAGAAAGGGTACCTTTGGCCTGCTGAGCTTGGGAAAGTGTCAAGGAATTTGCTTGATTGTTCCAGGACCTTCTCTCCCACATGCTGGATTCTTAGTGATCACCTTGCCATCTGCTATGCAAGTCCTTCCTCTCTCCCAATTTGGCCACTACTCCCTCCTCACTTCCTTCCTGGGAATTTGTTTCCCCCTCATTTTATTTCTTCCCCTTCCTAGCCCTCACAATTCCAAACACAAGGTGGGTAGAAGGGAGTGAATTTGGAAGACCAGACTAAGATCTTATTTCCCAAGTCACCTGGATCCTAGCTGGCTATCCCAAGGGATAACCACCTGGGAGGCCTTCTGGTCCTTATCTGACTCATTAGCTCAAAACAAATGCAATTACAGAGCAGACTTAATGGGTTCTTTGTTTCATTGAACTTGTTATTCTCTCAAGCCAAATTCAAAAGTAATATTTGTGCAAGTGTTCCATTGTGGCACCAAAAAGACACTAATATTAATTTGGTTTGGGAAAAGGCAGACAACAAAGCATACATTGGCTTCTCATTTTATGTCTGCTCTTAAGATATAGCAACTGAGTGGGGCCAGAGAGATAGTACGGTAGGTAGGGCATTTACCTCGCACATATCCCACCTGGGTTCTATCCCCAGCATCCCATATAGTCCTCAAAGCAGCACCAAGAGTAAGTACTGAATATAGCCAGGCATGCCTCCAACAAAAGAAAAAAATCTAGTAAGTAACATCAGTGATCCCAAAGCAGCACCTCATTGGCAAGGAAGACTCTGAACTCAGGGTTTAGGACTCATGGGGTAGATTTCCCATAAAGAATATAGACCTGGGCCTGGGAGATAGCATGGAGGTAAGGTGTTTGCCTTTCATGCAAAAGGTCATTGGTTCGAATCCTGATGCCCCATATGGTCCCCCGTGCCTGCCAGGAGCAATTTCTGAGCATGGAGCCAGGAATAACCCCTGAGCACTGCCGGGTGTGACCCAA
>PVKC010027440.1:0-15749 GCA_004027635.1 Crocidura indochinensis | reverse complement strand
CTGCATGGAAGGCAAACACCTTACCTCCATGCTATCTCTCCGGCCCTGTGGGTGCTGCCATTTTTAACTGCTAGGAAAACTCTGTGCGGACACTCTGTCCTCATGCAAATGGGATGCTAATTACAAAGAATTTTAAAGAGACCATCAAAGCAGTGAGGTTAGGGATAATTGCAGTGGGAAGGGCACTTGTTTGGCACATGGCTGCTTGGCTGACTGGGATTCAATCCTCATTACCCCATATCATTTTGGCATATCACAAATGACCTCAAGCAGTGTTAGAAGTAATCCCTGGGGGCTGGAGAGATAGCACAGTGGTAGGGGTAGGGCATTTGCCTTGCTCTTGGCTGACCCAGGACAGACCTAGGATCGATTCCCAACATCCCATATGGTCCCCAAGCCAGGAGCGATTTCTGAGTGCATAGCCAGGAGTAACCTGAGCGTCACTAAATGTGGCCCAAAAACAAAAAACAAAAAACAAAAATTTCAGCTAAAGGGGCTGAAAAGATAGTACAGTGGATAAAATGCTTGCTCTGCACATGGCTGATCTGAGTTTCATCCTCGACACTCCATGTAGTCCCTCAAACTCCACCAGAATATGATAAAATCAGGAGTAAGCCCTAAGCACTGTCAATTATGACCACAAACAAACAAACAAACAAAAGTAATTGGGCTAGAAGGGTCCAGGCAAGACTGTTCGTTTTAGCAGGAGCAACATGGGGGGAAGGGGGAGGGCCCCTGGTCTGGAGAGGAAAGCCAGGGCCAGGTTCAAGGCCTTCCAGAGACTCCAGCTGGAGATTAACATTGCAAAGCTGGAAGAACTGGTTTGGATGTGACTTTGGGCCTCTGGAAAATTTTTCTCAATTGCAGCAGGGTTTTTGGGAAACAATGATCCCCCGTCCCACCAGTAAATAAATATCTGGCTGATTCTCAAATCCGTAACATGAAAACCGCCAAGTCCATTTACCCAGGTTCCCAGATTTGGTCTTGTTGAAACCGATTCTGCCTACACCCGCCCATGAAGAAAACCTAAATTTGCTTTGCGCCCACATGGGATGAGCTGAAGGACTGAAAGACACCTCAGCCAGGATTGACCTTTATATTTTGGGAATTTTTTTTTTGGGGGGGGGGGGGTTACTCCTGGCTCTGCACTCCGAAATCACCCCGGTAGGCTGAGGAATGGGTAGGTTACAAATATATGGGATGCTGGGATTTGAACCACCGTCAGTCCTGGGTCAGCCGCATGCAAGACAAATGCCCTACCACTGTGCTATCTATCTCTTCGACCCCCAGGATCAACCTTTAGCTGGTAGAAGGTGCATTCGGACACGGGACTGTGTGCTGAATCCGGGAACCCTTAGCTCTGCTCAGCTCACTAGTCTAGGATGCTACAGAGACTTCTAAAGGAGAGTGAGTGTCTGAGGGCTGGATGGTGCATGTGCTACAAATGCAGGAGGCCCTGGTTAAAGCTCAGAACACCAAGAGTTCCCAGTGCACTATTAGGTGTGGCCCTCGAGATTTGGGGAACAGAGCAGTGGCACTAGAGGTAAGGCACTAGAACAGACCGCAGTTCGATCCCCCAGCGTCCCATATGGTTCCCTCACACCAGGATCGATTTCAGAGCGCGTAGTCAAGAATAACCCGAGTGTCAAGGGGTGTGGTCCAAAAATAAAAAATAATTTTTTTTTTTAAATTTAAAGAGCACCTGCTTAGTGGGTCAATCCCAACAAAGTCACTTACTTGGATTTTTTGTCCTTTTTACTTGGTAGATGCCAGGTGCTTACTGGGGGTGGGTGGAGCTGGGGGTGTCTTTCTCACATCCTCTTCTCCTCACATTTATTCCTTACATCTTCCTGGAATGCTCTCCTACATCCAGAGCAAGGTCCCAAGCTGCCTTGGGACGTTCCTGTGGTGACCTATGACAGTCTGTGTGTCTATGCAGCTTAAACTGGCCATGAAGATCAGCTGGTAGACAATCCTCCCAAGATATGAGCTAGACTCCAGCACGAGGGACCAAAAAGACAGGATGGTGGCAAAGGCACACCCAGAAGCAAGCAGTCCCACCCCCAATCATTTGCTGGGTGCAGCCCTAAAGGCCACCCAAACAATTTTAGGGTGGTCCTCGGACCATGGTAATGCAGGATATGAACAGCACCATATCCTTGGGCCTTGCATTCAGCCTCTGTCCAAGTATTCCAGGAAGAAGACCCAGAGCACCACTTATGGCCTCCTCTCTGACCCTCATAAAACCCACATAGCAACATTGCGTTGAAAAAAGGATTTTCTGGGTGGAGGAAATGATCAAGAGAGTGGTCAGGGGCTGGAGTGGTGGCGCAAGCAGTAGGGCGTTTGCCTTGCACATGCTAACCTAGGATGGACCTCGGTTCGATCCCCCACCATTCCATACGGTCCCCAAAGCCAGGAGTGATTTCTGAACGCATAGCCAGGAGGAACCTGAGCGTCACCAGGTGTGGCCCAAAAAAGGCAAAAAGAAAAAAAGCGACAGTGGTCAGAGGCTTTACTGAACACAGGGAGGTGGAAGGATCAGACACATGGTAGGCCTGGCAGCAGTGAACAGCCCGCAGAGCAGAGGCCCGCAGGAAGAAATCCAGGGGGTTGCATCCTGTCTCTGATCTGGGGAACACACAGGGAGAGGCACCGAGCCTGCCAGCACAAAGGCACAGGTAGGAAAGACTGGTGACCCCCCAAAAGAAGGCAGAGATCAACTGTAAACAGCTCGGGAGAGATTTATAATAGGCTTGAAAAAGGGGGTTGATAGTGGAGTGGCTGCAGTAGTACAGTCCCGACTCTCTCATGGGCTTCCAGGAGAGATCTTTTTTTTTTTTTTTTTTTTTTGGGGGGGTCACACCCGGCAGTGCTCAGGGGTTACTCCTGGCTCTATGCTCAGAAATTGCTCCTGGCAAGCACGGGGGACCATATGGGGCACCGAGATTCGAACGGATGACCCTTTGCATGAAAGGCAAACGCCTTACCTCCATGCTATCTCCCGGGCCCCCAGGAGAGATCTTTTGAGTTCCTTTTGTTGTAGTGTTAGGGATCCTACCTGGGGTCTTATACATCTGAAACACATGCAAGGCCAGTGCTTTTGCTGCTGAGATGGCCCAAATCCCACATGGATTCTTTTCTTTGGCGTGGGGGCACACCTAGTGGTGCTCAGGAGTTACTCCTGGCTCTGCACTCAGAAATCACTCCTGGCGGGCTCTGGGGACCGTATGGGATATGCCGGGGCCCGAACCTGGATCGACTGCAATATGGGGCAAAACACTGTACCGCTGTGCTATCACTCTGGCTCCCACGTGGACTCTTGTTAGGGGAGCGTGGGGATTTTTTTTTTTAATTTAGAAACGAGTTCTCCCCAGTAGCAGCAACTCCTAGCTGTTATGCTGGCCAGGTGATGCTGTGGGTTGCATGGCGGCAAGATAGAGGGATTGAACTCAGGGCTTTTCGCTCATGCTCTACCCTGAATCATCTCCAAGGCCAGAGCCTGGATTCCAGACAGCCACTCTGTCAGAATGAACCACAGAGGGGCTGGAGGGGTAGTGCTAGAGGTAAGGCGTCTGCCTTGCAAGAGCTAGCCTAGGACGAACAGCAGTTTGATCTTCCAGTGTCCCATATGGTCCCCCAAGCCAGGAGCGATTTCTGAGTGCACAGCCAAGAGTAACCTGAGTGTCAACAGGGTGTGGCCCAAAACCAAAACCAAAAACAAAACAAAACAAAAAAAGAATGAGCCACAGAGCTAGGCAACTAAGGGACTGGTAAAGCCAGAGTCTGCAGGGGCCCTTCCTCCAGGAAAGGAGCCCCCTTGAGGGTCCCTCCTCTTCTCACTGAGCGAACTGGACAAGCCCCATTTATTCTATTTCCACAGAATCTTCCATGTTCCCAGTGGGAAAGCTGTGGCCTGCATCCATGGTGGAGCAAGTCCTTCAATCCCCACTCTCCTACCCCAGGGCTTCATCTCTCCATGGCTTTTGGTTTTTCCAGTTGCCCCTATAGATGGCTATCTCAGGGCCCCTCCATGGAAGGTCAAACTGAATAAGATTGAATGAGGTTGGAGAGATAGCACAGAGGTAGTGTGTTTGCCTTGCATATGGCTAACCAAGGAAGGACCCCGGTAGGAGCGATTTCTGAGCGCAGAGCCAGGAGTAACCCCTGAGCACTGCAGGGTGTGGCCCCAAACAAACAAAACCTGAACAAGATGGGGGTTCTGTGCATAGCAGTCCCCAACCAACAGACCACACACTCACCTCCAAAACTAATGCACACATGCCCTGAAAGTGGGCCTGCCCACACGGACACACTCAGCAGAATCTCAGCTTCCCTGGGAAATGACAATCTCAAACCCCAGGGACTAAGCCAGGCAGCCATCAACATCCATCAAACCCACATAAAAGGCTAGAGTAAAGCCAAGAAACCAGAAATTAGGGAATAAAAAAGCCTCCGGGGCCCGTGATTGCTTTAGAGAGACAGGGAGGGGAAGACCTTCTGGGGAGGGGACCAAGACCCAGCGCAGTGCCCCTAAACAAGAAGACAGTTCTTGCACCCACACTTGGCCCAGCAGGTTTTGGCCAAGTCCTCACCAGTGACTCTTGGGAACAAATGGCCATTTGTTCTGAGGGAGAATATCTGAGGCAAGGCAGGAGGAATAAGGGAAGAAAGGAGGCAGATCCGTACAAGCAGGAACTTGGTGCAGACAGACCAAGGCCCTGGAGGCCTCCAGGAGAAAGTGGGGCGTGAGAACAGCTGTTTTAGTGCTCCTATAAGCCTGGACAGGGTGGCCCCAGCTTGCACACCCAAAGTTCCAACCTTATGCAGCTGAGAACCAGGACCCAGTGCAGTCACTTGAAAACCTCTGCTACAAACAAGCAAAACTGCAACTCCAGCAAGTGGACCGGACCAGAAGCATGAGTGTGCCAGGCAGTGGAAGGAGTCTCTGCCCACAGGTCCAGCCCATGTGCCCGGAAGCAGTGTGAATAGAGGAAGTAATCATGGGATCAATCGATGTCTCTGCAGCATGCAACCTTCTTCTTTCCTCCCCAGTGCAATCTAGGATCGCCTGCAGGCCTCCTGCAAACCAAAGTTTCTCTAGTTCTGTTCATAAAGGAAAGGATGTGTTTTTAACGCAAAGCCCCCCATCAGTTTGTCCCACCCTCTCCCCTGTCCCCCCAGAAACAGAGTCGACAAAACAGAGTGGGACTTCCAGTTTTCAAGAAATACCATCTGGAGCTTTCCTGGCCTGAGACTATCCAGGAAGGATCCCCGGTGACAGTCCAGAATTCTGAGAACTCAGAACACAACCCCCCTGAGACCCTTCCCCACGAGGCCACGGGCCTAACACAAGGAACAATAAATAAATGTGGGTTGAGAAGAAGGGTGTGGGGGAGACAAACAAGCCAGTACAGATTTGGGGAGCAACTTGATTGAGAAAGCTTGGGACTGGGGATGGAACAGGTGGCGTTGGGCCTATGGATTGGGGAAGGGAAGGAAGGAGTCCAAGGGGGCTGCTGAGGTGGGTGCCAAGCACAAGGCAGGCCTGGGTGGGTGGGTGGTTGGATGGGCACTGCTGGAGCAAAAGCAGGAGGGAAGACAAAGGAGGGGTGGGGAGGAAGTCTGGGTGCAGGGGAGGGCAGCAGGGCCTGGCAAGCAAGGCAGGAGGGGGCTAGGGTGGCCTTCGACTAGGAACTAGGAAAGCACCCCAAAACTGGACAGTGAGGCTGGGGTGTGTGTGAAGGCAGGTGCAGAGAGGGCTCAGCCAGCAAAGCAAAGAGGAGAGCTAAGAAGAGCCAGGAGAGGGGCCTGGCACCTGGGGGAGGCCCCGAGTGGGAAGTGGGGCCCCCTCAGCTTGCATGACAGGTGCAAGGGGGGCAGAAGCAGGGGCCTGTCCTGGAGGGGGGCATGGCAAGCCAGGGGCAGCAGGGGGACCCCAGGCTGGGCTCAGGGGCCTGCTGGGGGTGCCAGGCCTCCCCCGGGCCCGGGATCCCCTCCACTCCTTCCCTTCCCCGGCCCGAAAGCCCCGACTCACGCATCAGGGTGCTGAAGGCCACGACGCCGAGCAGCCCCTGCAGGAAGATGCCGAAGCCGTGCATGAGGGCGCCGCTCTCGCAGCGGCCCGGCCCGGACGCCCCCGTCGACGGCCGCAAGCCCGGCAGCCCGCGGCTGGCGTTGCCCGCGGGGCCCTGCATGGCCCCGCAGCCCGCAGCCGAGCCCCGAAGCGGCGTCGGGAGGAGCCGAAGCGCCGACCCCGCCGACCCCGCCGAGCCCGGCCCGGCCCAGCCCAGCCCAGCCCAATCCGCAGGCCACGCCCCCAGTGCGCGCGTCGCCCGACGTCGCGGACCGCGGCGCCCGATTGGTCCGGACCGGCGCGGGGCGGGGCTAGACGGGGCGTTGGCCCCGCCCCGGAAGTCGTCTGGGCGGGGCTGGATGTGGTGGGCGGGGTTTGGTGGGACCACGTGGGTGGGCGGTGGGCGTGGCCTGGCTGAGGCTGGGGCTGGGACCTCTTAGGTCGCTTGACCAAGGAAATGGTCAATGGGAGATAGATGGGTTCCTCCCTGATTCTGGCTCACGGGTCTGATTTTATAGTCTCTATATTATATTAATATTGATTCTATTTTTTTCATACCTTATATAATAATAGAATATGGAATATGATCGCAGTATATCCTGTGATATAGCTGATCATTAAAGTATATTTTAGGATAGGATCATCTTATATTCTATATGAATAGCATAGTGTGTTACATATCATGTTATGCGGTTGTTTTATCTTGTTATATTGTGTTGTTCTATATCACATCACTTTGTATACTACGTGTATTATATGCTATTCTATTATATCATACCATACAATATCTTTTTTTGTGTGTGTGTGTGTGGTTTTTGGGTCACACCCGGCAGTGCTCAGGGGTTACTCCTGGCTCCATGCTCAGAAATTGCTCCTGGTAGGCACGGGGGACCATATGGGGCACCGGGATTAGAACCGATGACCTTTTGCATGAAAGGCAAACGCCTTACCTCCATGCTATCTCCCGGGCCCCACCATACAATATCTTATATGTCATATTTATTTTATATTACACATCACATTGCATTATCTACTATATATTATAGTGTTGAATTATAATTGTATTATTTATGTGTAATATTATACATCATCTATCATATTGTGTCTTGGCCAAAGACCTCTCAAAGGTTAATCAGTCAGGACCCAGTGGATCTTTTGCTCCCAAAAATAAACAACGAAAGGGTTGGAGAAGAAACAGTGCAAAGACTAACCCAGGTTCTTTGCCCCGGTAGAGCAGGGAGTGACCCTCGAGGCCAGTCGGAAGGAAAACCTGAGCACTGACAGCCTGAGTCTTCCAAAACCACCTTCTCCTAACTAAATTTGAATTAAGTTTAATTCAAGTGGATATTTCAATCCAAACATCGTAGATATCATACAAGGTTTATTACTAAAAAGATGAATATATTCTTTTCCATTCAAATTGAGCATAATTATGAATAAAAGAAAGCAAAATCTGTTGACCTGCCAGTTTTTTTTACTAGCACCTAGCCCTTTTGGATTCCTGCGTGGCAGTTCAGAGCTTCTTCCCTGCCTCTACCCATTACTCCATTACCTTCTGGCTTTTCTCCAGATATTCCTTAGAGGCGCTCAATGCACCTGATGCCAGTGTACAGCCTAATTTTTTCCTGTACACACCGGGTTACATTTCGTGGAGTAAATACTGGATCTAGGAGAAATTTTCCTAAAAAATAGCCACCAAGAAATTTCAATGCTATAAAAGCTAAGTGCTGGGACCAGAGCGATGGCACAGCGGGTTGGGGGTTTACCTTGCATGAGGCTAATCCAGATTAGATCCCGACATCCCACATGGTCCCCTGAGCCCGCCAGGAGGGATTTCTGAGCCAGGGATAATCCCTGAGTGCCACTGGGTGTGGCCCAAAAACAAAATAAACAAAAACTTAAGTGCTAACTGGAGAGTTCCTATAGCAGGTAAGGCACTCTGCACTTGCTGACTCAGGGATCCCAGCATCCAAAGGTCTCCTGAGCCCTCCCATACCAAGAATCATTCCTGTGTGCAGAGCCTGGAGCAACCTCTGAGCACTGCTGTGTGACACACACACACACACACACACACACACACACACACACACACACACACACACACACACACAAACCACCAAACCAAAACACCCGTAAAATTTCTTAGTTCTTCTAACGGGAATATCATAAACTAACTGTAAGACAAAAAAATGCTATAGACAGGGCCAGAGCGATAACACAGAGGTAAGGCATTTGTATTGCATGTAGCCGACCCAGGACAGATCCAGTTTGATTCCCGGCATCCCATATGGTCCCCTGAGCCTGTCAGGAGTGATTTCTGAATGCAGAGCCAGAAGCAACCCGAGTGTTGTCGGAGGATGTGGCCCAAAACAGACAAAAATGCTATTGACGGGACCAGAGCAATGGACAGTGGATAGGGTGTTTCCCTTGCATGTAGCAGAACTGGTTCAATAACTGGCTTCCCATATGACCATCAGAGCTAGCCAGGAGTGAGGCCTGAGTGTAGAGCCTTCTCTTACTAGTTTTATTTTTCACGCCTCTGTGCCTCTCAGTGAAGCCTAATTCGCCGCCCTGGCTTCCGGTGTCATGCTTTAAGAGTTGCCTGGCCCTTATTTAATAACCCTTCAACTTCCCAGATTGCTCATCCTGGTGGTTCTACCTGTTGTCTCGTCTGGCTCCCCGGTGCCAGTGAGTGGAGTACTGAAACACTTCTAGAGTACTGGGATATTCCAATACTTTTAAGGATATTGGAACTAGCTTTATTGACCCTTGGATCCAACACAATCCCCGGCACAGAGGACATGCAACGACATGCTTTTTTAAATTAAATTGAATTTTAATTTATAAAATTAAAAACTCTCCACAACTATTGACCATGGGAAAATACAGCAAGAATATAAATAGGGAAAGGGAAATCGCCATTACTGTCTCTTCAAAGGTCCCTTATGGAAGATGCTCAAGAGATACAGTCCATACTCAGAAAGGACCAAGAGGATGGACACTTAAAAGTTGAAGAGATTCGGGGGGGAGAAGGGTTATGAGGGACTTATTAGTGGCTTGAGAATAGACAGCTCAAGAATCTCACATAAACCCCAGTTAGGCTTTTGACAAAGCACGGCTTTGCACATTCAGAAATTCACCAGCAAGAAGTGTGTCCGTGGCTCAGGGGCAGAAAACAGATTACAAGGGAAATACTGTTCTTTGCTTAGCTAGGACTTTGTAAATTACTTAAATCTAGTTGGGACTAGATTAGACAGCAGGAGAGACTTCTGAAAGGCTCATTTTATTAAAGTGAGAAGAACTTGCCCCTCCATTCGTAGGTCTCAGAGGTCTCAGCAGAACATTTTAATAGTGTGAGTGCTATGGCTAAAATGTCTTTTGCTGTCAAATGAAGTTAGACACAGCTTCGACCTGATTTCCTTACAACCACTTAAAACTGTCAGACCATATTTTTGTACAATCTTATTTACAAAACAAAAACAAACAAAAACCCCACCCAAAACAAACAAAAAAAAACACAGTAGTTCCAAAATAGTTATTTTTAATCCCTTGAAATCATACTATCAAATTTGATGGGAGTTATTTTAATATGTATTCTTGTGCATATTTCTCCTTAAGTATATGTTATCTTCAATTTGTGACTTTTAAAATGAAAAGAAAAAAAGCAATCAAGAATGGTACAATGCAGTACGCATTTCATTCTTTCCCAAACAAGCAGTTTTGGGGTGGGTGGGGGGAGGACAAAACATACAAAACAAAGTGCATCTGCTGCAATGAGTTAGTATTAGAAAGAGGCTTAAAGATAGTGCTGTCGCCAGCCAAAAGGCCTGGCCAGCAAGCCACTGATTGTCTTCAGAGAATATTCCACCAAAAATGGGCAGGGGGAGCAGAAAAAACAACAAAAGCGAGCATTTTAAGATTGAGAGAACATTCAAACTACCCTTCTTTAGAGACTTCTTGGAAAAGCAGCTAAGGAAGTGTCCATTTTTAACCTTATAATTGCCCTCATCAGCTGACTTTATTTAGGCCCACAGTTTACCCATATAGATTTCATACAATTGCCTTCACCCCTCATGCTAGATCACGCAGGCTGTGAGCCTGAGCAAAGTGAGGTCGAAGTTTCTACGCATCCATCCTGAGAACTGGCCCCTTTTCTGCAAGGCATCTTTCTCTAGTTGGCACCATCTGTGCTTGAAAGAAACATTTAACAGCTGCCGGGGAAGCTGCATCCTGCCCGGTTGTGTCTTGCTTCCCTTTTTAAGGCAATCCTTTAGGTAAGTAGTCCTAGACAGTGCGATCAGAAGATTTGAAGGAGACATCTTTAGACCCACATCTTTGTTCTCCTGGCCCCTAGTTATCACTAGTGAAAACAAAGATTAACAACATACCTGAACCAAGAAACCGATCTCCAACGCATTTGCTATATGAGTTTCCGGTGTGGGTGATATTATACTGTGCCCCAGAGGGCAATGGAACGATCCAGGGGGTGATAGTAACTGATTGGACACTGTGCGTGGGATGGGGCAATGGGATGTCACTTTGCTTTAAGAAGGAAGTATTGCAAGGAGATTCTGTTTTTTCCATTCTCAGAGAAGGGGATGGTAGGCAAAACAATTTGGAATGCTGTTTTATATATTCATCCAAAATGTTACCCTCAGAATCAAGTCTACTTATGTGTTCTGAGAAAAATTATTACAAGTTGAGAGGGGAGTAACCAGTTTCATCTGGGCTAGGCTTTGAGTTTTGAATTATTCTGCCCCAAACTCAAAGTCTAAGATAAATTCAAAATTTCAAAGTATACATTTTTACAAAATAGATAAGAATCAGTAAAATTCACTAACAAAGCACTATCAAGTGAATAAAGAACTACAATGATATGAAAGTGATCTCTTTCGGCATAGTAGAAGACCTCTAAGCTACTGTAAGCTTCCGAGTCATTTCAGGAGCATAATATGCAGCTGTCTGCTGTGGACACAGGACCAGAGAAACTCAAACCTGTAAAGGGATCCCTGGTCCCAACCCAAATTTATACTTCATTCCTTTAGTGATGTCTTCTCCTTCATCTTCAATAAGGCCAACTGGTAACACAGAACACTTTTGAACTTACATATGCACACACGCACCATCCCCAAGATATGTCACCCAACTTCAAGCCCAGAATGTAGTTCCACCTTTAAGGTTACATTTTCCAACACCTCTCTCAGAACTTTTGTGGAAATCAAATAGCCTGGTGAGAGGTGCTATGCAACAGTAAGTTTCCATGACAGTTCTCACAGTATTCTCATTTATTTTTTAAAAAACTATATTTATCGATTGATTGACTGGTTGTTGGGCCACATCTAAAGCTTATAATCTGTTTTCAGCTATATTAGTGACTAACATGGTCTAAGACCAGAAGTTCGGAGCAAACAGTGATCCAGTGGTGTATTTCTTACAATGAGAATAATTTTACTTCCAAGAGAAGAGTTCTGAATTGGTTCTATGCCTGCCTCTCATAGTTCAATGTTCATCAAAAAGCACACTCCTCCAGAGGCTGGCATGAATTCTACCCTAACCTTCTGTATCTATAATGTAGTAGATGTGGGGAGTCTCCAGCATTAAAAGAAAATAAAGCACAAGTAGGGTAAAGGCCCCTGTTAATGCAATCTCTGCATTAGCTGTTTCAACTTTTTCAATGAGAATGAAGTGATTTATAACAGAAAATAGTAAAGTTTCCAGAAGCTCATAAAATATAGTAAAAAACATAGGCATCTTCATGTGAAAGGTTTCCCTAGCACACTAATTTTCATGGTCAACGGTTGATATTATTACCAACTCGAATAAAGGCTCAGGAGTATGATAAGAGTCTGCTCACTTGTTACCAAATTCTAAATTCAGAATTAAAACTGGGCCACAGAAATATTTCTGATCTCAGAAAGGCTGTGTGGCTGACCAGCAAAAGGTGAGATCCTGGCAGATGTAGTCCATTTACAGTGTACTGCATAAATTTTAAAAACCACAGGTCAGATATCTACACACAACACTAATTTTACCCTAATATGGTCAGTTTTTAAAATCTGTTTTAGATTCACAAGAATTAAACTGTCTCTTCTTTCCAGTCCTGCCCTAGAAGGCAAAATTTTTATACTAAAAAAATTTTGTGGATTCTAGGAACTATCTTTTCTTATATAATATCTGGAAGTGAGGCTAGAAATATGTCATTATTCCTTAATGCACTGCCTCATAGCAATCTCAGTATCAGTTTTCAAGAGATAGTAAGAGAAACCCACTTACTTTTCTCTAGGAAAAAGGGGAGCATGACTAATCATATCCCCAACTCTCCAGATCAAACTACTCAGGACTGTGTTTTACTTTCAGGAGCTTTGCCCTTGCACTTGAGAAAAAGGGAGGTGATTTTCTTTTATTTTTCTTGATGGGTGGGTTGGGCCACACACATCGGTGGTATGTAGTAGATCATGTTGGATGCCTGGGATCGAACTCGGGTGGGTACCATGCAAAGCAAGAGTACTGTACTATCTCGTCAGTCCGCTCAAAAGGGAGGTGATTCTAAAAATCTAAGGTTTCTGGAAAAGCGGAGAGAATGAGACAAAAAAACATTTCATCTTGATTTTGATAAATTCCATAAATCTCATTTTTCCTGAGTAAGTCAACAATGGTTCACTAGTCCCAAAATTTCTTATTCCACTAATATTCAAGAAGCCCTTCTTCCTTAGAACTTGGACTGCTGAGGTCTTAGGATAAGGTTTGCCCCCACCCAAAAGTCTATTTGCTGAATGCTTGCTGTTTCTAAAATACTTTATATATGCTTCTTTTTCAGTGGGCACAAATTTAATAAAAGTTTTAATCACTTAATTTTTGAGTAAATAAGTTCAAACAGTTACTTTTACTCAAGTGAAGTTTCTTTCCAGCAATCTAAAGTGTTCTAATATGACTTGTTGGAGAGCTCCGAGTGGTTCATAAATTATCCAATGAAGAGAAGATTAAAAGGCAAGAATGTGTATCAGTGACCATAAAAACAAGTATATGTATATGTGTGTGTTGAGGTTATGGATAATCAATGTAATGTAAATAAAATTACTTTATATTAGTATAACTGTCTAAAATGCATTCAGTCTATAATTTAAAAAATTTATATATATAAGAGGAATGATTATGTTATAAATTTGTGAGTGACTAGGAAAAATTTTTTAAAATACTCAGCAGGGCTGAGATGTGGCTCAGTGGCAAAGTGCATGCTCTGCATGCATGAGATTTGGGATTTAATCCCCAGCACAAAAACAAGAACAAGCAAATAAAGCCAAAAAAGCAAAACATGAAGGGAACAATCTATATAAGTTTTTTTTCATATTCCATGGCTGGTACCTGGGGCATTGCTGATGCTCCAAATGTCAGCAGCACAACCATCAACGAAAACTCACCCAAAATAGTTTTATGTCAACTTGACCTGGGTGAAAAGAAACACCTAAGATTAAAAAAAAAAAGTCCTGACTGTGGTTATGTTCAAATGAAAGATTAAAAAAAAAAAAAAAAAGAAAACAGGTAAAAATCTTTGACTATGCAAAGATATTTCCAAAATCCTTAACTACTTCTCAACTCTCCCAGCCACGGAGGACACGCTGTTATAGAAATCCCATGTTCTGTATCATCCTCCTCAACATACTTCCTCTGTTGCTATTTCCAGATAAGTAAGTACCTGGCAATGCAAAGGGGAAATGGGCTTTACTGTATAACCAAGAACACTAAAACTGATCTTTCTCTACAGTGAGGGCTCTAGGAATGAAAAGTAAGCAAACAATTGGAGGAGAGAAAAGCAAACATAAACACAAGGACTCTCCAAGAACCACTGGGGAGAGGGCAATTACATTGAAAACCAACAATCTGTACTACTAAAGCAGGTCAAATGGAAAACCCTGACAGTAGTTCTTAGATCAGGTCAGTTGAGGAACTGATGTAAATGCTCACACAGTGCTCCTCCAACCCCAATTTTTTAGTTTAAAGTGTTCATGGAGCTTAAAAACGGCATCATACCAAGAATCCATGTGTGACTAGAAGCTCACTTACTCACAGAGGTAGTAAACAAAGAAACTCCTAAAAATGGATTTTAAAATGATTCCGAGTGTGACTAGACATTCAAAATCCTAGAGCCTCATAATTATCCCCAAAATGAACTGTTTTAATTTAAAAAAGCTTAAAAACACGATGACAATGAAGCACTGACATATGCCTTAGGCACAGTCCCAAATCAGCGCTGACTTAAAGCTATGTCCTCTCTTTCTAAGAAAGAGAAAGCAGAGAACAAAGTTCAATCTACAATGGGAAGGAACAAATGAAAAAACCCAACAGGGTGCTTTCCAAAGTCTAGATAAGTCTTCATTTTCAGGCCACGTCACTGGAAAATTTTTATGAGTCTTTTCTTCACAACCTTAATTTTTTTAAAAAAAATTGCAATCTGAAGAGATGCCCCCATGGTCACTGGCAGGAGAGCCACTTCTGTGCAGTTTCTTCTTCCTCTGTGTGGATCCTCCTTCCCTGAAAGTGCAGAGCAAGGGAGCTGACGCCCGCAAGGTCACGGCCCCTGGACTGTCTCAGCTCCCTCGGGTAGAATGGGCGAAGGATTTGCTGTATTTGTGCTTCGAAGATACAGCTCACTTTGGTTGTCCTTCTCAGTTGGCAAATTGCTCGTAAAAAGCAAACTTGATCCTCTCTATGTGATGGCAGAGTTTGATGGCAGGGCCCAGTTTCAAGTCCATACACTCTTGAACAGTGGGCAGGGTGAGGAGCAACAGGGCCTGCCCATCAATTTCCTGGGAAAGCACAAAATACAAGTCGTCGATGATGTCAGGTGATGAGTTTGTCAAAGTCTCTTTTTCACTCTGGCATTGTTAAAATCAGTACATCATTTTCTCCTACAAACTAAGAATCACACACTCCCTTTTGATCGCCTTGCATAAGCTTCTATCCTAATGAATCTTGAAAATTATTCATAAAGTTTTACCAAGAATATGAATACATTCTATAATTTCTGCAGTAAACCAATCAGTGCTGTAACTTATAATAAAAAGTGAGAAAGGATTTTTTTTTTTTTTTGCTCTTTGGGCTCAGGTGTGAATCCTGGAGATTCAGAAATCACTCCTGGCTCGGGAGACCATATGGGAAGCAGGAGGATCAAACTGCGGTTCATCAAAATACCTTATTGCTTGCACCATTGCTCTCTGGCCCAGGAATTATTATTTTTTTTTGGGCCACACCCAGTGACGCTCAGGGGTTACTCCTGGGTATGCGCTCAGAAGTCGCTCCTGGCAGACACGGGGGACCCTATGGGAACCGGGGGATCGAACCGTGGTCCGTCCTAGGCTAGCAGGCAAGGCAGCAGGCACCTTACCTCCTGCGCCACCTCCCGGTTCCCACCAGGAATTATTTTTTAAAACTCTAAATTTCAAAGAAACATTTTGGGGAGTCCTGAGGTGCTCAGGACTTATTCCTGGCAAAGTTTGGGGACCATATGGAATGCTGGATTAGATGCATATAAAGCAGCATCCTAACCACTGTACTATCACTCTTGCCCCCCAAAGAGTATTTTAACTGTAAGTTTCAAATTTTCTTATTCTGAAAATAAGAGATTGTTAACGCTCTTCAAAGATATTCTGTATAATTTAAAATTAGGGGGCCGGGC
>PVKC010027439.1:0-15759 GCA_004027635.1 Crocidura indochinensis | reverse complement strand
CCCCCCCCCCAAGTGTGGCTCTCAAAATAAATTTCAATCATGGTTTTGATGAGATTTGGCTCAGTTGAAAAAAAAGGTTGCCGACCACTGAGTTAGACCATATAGTGACACTCCATTCTAGTCAAGGTTCTAGGTATAAAGGTGCTAGGCAGCCCTGGCCATATCCAAGTAATATATGTTAGGTAAATTGGCACATGTTTTACATATATATATATGTAACACAATGCCTGTGATATGTATGTGCATGTTAACATGATTTTGCTGTGAAATTATGAATAATGTTTCCTATTACATATATTTTAGGAATCACATCTAAAAAAAAGGAAAATGAATTCTCAAATTCTTAAAGATAACTTATATACTCCCATCTTAAAAAATAAATACTTCTCCTAGTTAAGTTGGTATGTATCAGTAGATTAACTCTCCCATGTAAATGCATAGAATTGTTCAGCAGGGCACTTATATTGCTTTGTACTCTGCAAAGTACACATAAATAGAGAAGTCACTTCAAATCTACTAGTTACCTTCTAATAAGGATGTTGGCATCCCACCTAGGAGAATATGGTGCACAGAAAAGTGCCTCTTGTATTTCTTTCTTGAAATTTGGGAAGTAGGAGGAGAAATGAAAAAGAATGAGAAATGCAAGCAAATATGAGTAATTATAAGTGCAGCTGTATAGTTACTTATTTTCTGAGTGTTTCATTTTGCCTTTGCAAATGTATATTCTGAAACCATAGAAAATGATGGATATATTTACCTTAAATATCTACCTTAATTGCCTTATTGATTTTGGTGTTCCATAACTGAAACTCTGAAAGAGGTAGGGTGGGGGTAGTTTTGAAAAGAGTTGTTTTTTCAATAGTAATTCTTCTATAAAACTTTTAAAGCCTAAACTCTAGACCCTCTTTTCTACGAGTTAGAAATATTTTCTTCTCGTGCCAAAGAAATGTATTTATGAGGCCAGAGAGATAGCATGGAGGTATGGTGCTTGCCTTGCATGCAGAAGGATGGAGGTCCAAATCCTGGCTTCCCATATGGTCTCCCGAGCCTGCCAGAAGCGACTTCTGAACATAGTGTGACCCAAAAAACAAAAACAAGGGGACCGGGCGGTGGCGCTGGAGGTAAAGGTGCCTGCCTTGCCTGCGCTAACTTAGGACGGATCTCGGTTCAATCCCCCGGTTCCCCATATGGTCCCCCGTGCCTGCCAGGAGCGACTTCTGAGCGAATAGCCAGGAGTAACCCCTGAGTGTCACCGGGTGTGGCCCAAACAAAACAAAACAAAACAAACAAACAAAAAAACAAAACAAAAAAACCAAAAGAAATGTATTTATTAGTATCTCAAAGAAATATCCAAGTAATATCATCTCAATGTATTGTCAATTTCTAATTCTAAAAAGTATATCTACATGTGTGTGATTGTATGTGAATATGCAGAGATAATTTCCTAACTAAGTCACTTGAGCTATACTGACAACATTGTGATTTTTTTTTTCTTTTGGTTTTTGGGCCACACCGAGCGGTGCTCAGGGGTTACTCCTGGCTATCTGCTCAGAAATAGCTCCTGGCAGGCACGGGGAACCATATGGGACACTGACATTCGAACCAACCACCTTAGGTCCAGGGTCGTCTGCTTTGCAAGGCAAATGTCGCTGTGCTATCTCTCCGGCCCCAACAATGTGATTTATTAAGAAAGGAGTCCTCCTAAATCATCCACTTTTTTTTGTTTTTGTTTTTTATTTTTGAGTCACATCCGACAGCACTCAGGGGTTATTCCTGGCTCTCTGCTCAGAAATCGCTCCTGGCAGGCTCAGGGGATCATATGGGATGCTGGGATTAGAACTACCATCCTTCTGCATGCAAGGTAAAAGCCCTACCTCCATGCTATCTCTCTGGCCCACCCACTTATATTTTAAATATTTTAAATATATAATTGGAACAATTCAATGTATTAGTTTCCAACAAGGAAGTTTAGGTTACACCTGGCTTTACTCAGGGCTTACTCCTGAGGTTGTGTTCAGAAATAACTTCTGGTGCTGCTCAAAGAACAATATATGACTGCTGAGGATTGAACCTAAGTCAGTGGCATCAAGGAGAATGCTTAACCTGCTGCATTCTTTGACCCAATCTAGTATCCCTTTTTTGTTTTATTTTGGGACCACAACCCGCTAGCTCTGTGTTTAGAAATTACTCCTGGCAAGAGGAAGCCTGCCACAAAGAGCAGTGAGTGCAGTTAGAGTAGAGAAGAGTCCACTAAGAGAATGAAAGTTGGAACTGGTCACTTTGGACAAGAACTGGATGCTAAAGAGGATAAAATGATATGCATGGTACCACTTAATTAACAATAGTGCAAACTATAGTGGAGAGAGAGACAGAGAGAGAGAGAGAGAGAGAGAGAGAGAGAGAGAAGTGAATGCCTGCCCCAGAGTTGGAGAAGGAAACTGGGGACAAGGTGGCAAGAAATAGTGCAGTGGTGAAGGGTGGTGTATATTCTATAACTGAAACTCAGTCGTGAAAAAATTTGTAACCACTATGCTTAAAGTAATTATAAAAACAAAACAAAACAACAAATTACCACAGGCAGACTTGGGAGAGTATTTGGAATGCGGGGGTATCAAATCCAGGTCAGCCAAATTCGATGCAAACAGTTTACCCTCTGTACTATCGCTCTAGCTGTAATATGCTTTTAATGCTAAAATTATCTTTGGAGAAGTTCTAAACATCAGACATTCTACACAACAAACATTTCACTCCATCAAAAATGCCTCATGTTTGGTTGTTCATGCCAGGAATTAAGATGAGAGAAACAAAATCATCCCTCTCCAAGTCAGTGGGGAGCAGAAAAGAAGGTGAATCTTAAAATAACTAAAGATAATTCCATCTGCAACAGGCTGGGCAGCTTGTCTTTTTTTTAGATTATGTTTTTGGTTTTTTTAATTATTATTTTAGATTCTTTGCCTCATCATTGGTATTCTGATTTAAGAGAACAAAGGAGGAGGAAATTCCATATGTCTATACCTGCCAGTGGCAATGTGGGTGAAGGCATAGATAGAAAGAACAAGTACTGAGTAAATTAATCAATCTTATTATTAGCTAACACACTTTGCCCGTTTTTAAAGCTTTTGTAGTATAGGATATTTCTATGGTTCCTTCAGATTTTTTTAAGAAAATACATACACCAGGAACATGTGCATGACATAGAATTAGCACCATGATTCCATGAACAATTATCACTGCTTTGGGGTGGACTAGAAACCCAGGTGTCTTAACTGTGAGTTGGTTTGGCTTTCATTGGAACAGAATTCAGTCATTTAAGATGGAGGTGCCTGTCTTATTAAGAGATATCAGTGAACATAGACTTCAGTCCACAAAGCCCATTTATTTCACAGCACTGTGTCTACTACACATATAAATGGCAAAAATATGATGACCTAGTTCAGTGGTCCTCAAACTGCCGTCCTTGGCCCACATATTGTATTTGTTCCCATTTTGTTTCTTCACATCAAAATAAGATATATGCAGTGTGCATAGGAATTTGTTCGTAATTTTTGTTTTTACTATAGTTTGGCACTCCAATGGTCTGAGGGACAGTGAACTGGGCCCCTGTTTAAAAAGTTCAAGGACCCCTGACCTAGAGAATCAATTTAATAACAACATATATACATTATTTTCTATCTTTAATGATATGTTTTCTCTTTCCTGAAGAGTTCCTATCTTATCTCCTTTCCCCACGTTTTCTCCTTTCTTCCCACTTTCTCCCCACCTTGCCTTGCCCTTCAATGTACTTTCTCTCATTTCTCACACAGGAAAATCTTGCATAGCCTTTCAGGTGCAGTGTTATCAGTCCATTTCACCATAAGAGCCAACTTAAATTAGGGACCCTCCCTTCACGACCCCAGAGGACGTCCATTTTTATACACCATACCACTTACTTCCTTACTTTCTATCCATTCACCCTCTATACTTTGACAGGGTTCTGCAGGACAGCAATGAAGTGCTTTAATTCCAGCATTTCTTTTTTGTTTGTTTTGCTTTTTTCTATATTTTTATTTTTAATTATGAGAACAATGAGGCAAAGAAAGAGGACAAGGTAAAGTTACAGTGGAAGGACAAGCACCCATAAACAGAATTCTCAAAAGAAATCCCCTTGCTGGCGCCTATATTTTGAACTTAGAGTCAAAGAACATTAAAAAAAATAAAACAGAACCCATGTACAATTACTTTGTCCACAAGCATAGTATTTTTTTTACATTTTCATGCACATGCATATTAGTTTAAGTTAACATCAAAAGTTTAAGTGGTTTTTTTTAAGGTTTAGAGTCAAAGGAACACAGTAAACACGGTGTTAGAGTGGCAAATATTGTTTGCATAGGCCCACCAAAATATGGGGGACATGAAAAGGAAAAGCCTTGGCCTATGTACAAGGAGACCCTACCCCTGAAGTTTCCTGGCATAAGACCAACTCTAGGCTCCAGGCAAACTAGTTTGTTCAATTCAAGTCATTGTCTGTAGTGCCAATACAGTTTTGTTTTTCATGCAGTCTCTATTGTTGGCATCAGGTTTCTGTATTAAAGATCCTGGAATCTGCATATGCTACATTAAAGTCAAGTTGGTGTGGAGCATCCTCTCGTTTCACCTCACAATTAAAGGGCAATACAGAAAGCCCTGTCCAGTAAGCAGGTCGTTGTTGTTGTTAAGTCTTATCAGTGTTAAGGGAAGTCTTTTTTGAGTAAGTCGATGGCAGAGCAACGGTAGGGTCTTCCATGGTAGAGGATTGCTTCCAGATAATGTTATAGATGACCTTGGATGTTTTGGAGATGGCTTCCATAGATCAGGGGTGAATGGAGAATGCCCATTCTTCTGAGGCCTGTGCCAGGTCATTATGTCAATGTTCAGGATGTTAGGTCCCATTGCACTACAAGATTTGTGTGTTCCCATCTCTATTATATAAGAACTTATTTGTATGTATAGTATTTTCTAGTTTTAATGTGCCTATGCAAACAAGAAATAAAGCCACGTGGTGTTATTAGTGCACATGGGGGCATAAGAACACTACTACAATACCTGTGGCTTGGTTCAAACATAAGAATTAAACTGAGGGACTCTTTCACCAAATTCCCTATTGAAGAGAAGAAAAGATAAAAAAAATGGGGAAAATCATCACTGTATAAGAAAATATTCAGCAAGAGCTATAGCTGTCAAACAACGATGAGATACCAGCTCACACCACAGAGATTGGCGCACATCACAAAGAATGAGAATAATCACTGCTGGCAGGGATGTGGAGAGAAAGGAACTCTTATCCACTGCTGGTGGGAATGCCATCTAGTCCAATCTTTATCGAAAGTGATACGGAAATTTCTCTAAAACATGGGAATTGAGGTCCATATGATCCAGCTATTCCACTCCTTGGGATATACCCTAGGAACACAAGAATACAATACAAAAACCCTGTACTCATATCTATATTTATTGCAGCACTATTCACAATAGCCAGGCTCTGGAAACAACCAAAGTGACCTTCAACAGACGAATGGCTGAGGAAACTGTGGTACATAAGCACAATGGAATATTATGCAGCCATCAGGAGAGATGAAGTCACGAAATTTTCCTATACATGGATGTACATGGAATCTATCATGCTGAATGAAATAAGTGAGAGAGAGAGAGAGAGAGAGAGAGAGAGAGACGCAGAATAGTCTCACTCATCTATGGGTTTTGACAAAAATAAAAGTCTTGTTTTGCAACAATCCTCAGAGACAATGAGAGGAGGGCTGGAACTTCCAGCTCACTTCATGAAGCTCACCACAAAGAGTGGGGAGTGCAGTTATAGAAATAACTACACAAAGAACTCCCCTAATCATGTGAATGAATGAGGGAACTGGAAAACCTGTCTGGAGTACAGGTGGGGGTGGGTTGGGAGAGAGGGAGATTTGGGACATTGGTGGTGGGAATGTTGCACTGGTGAAGGGGGTGTTCTTTACATGACTGAAACCTAATCACAACCATATATGTAATCAAGATGTTTAAATAAAGAAAAAAAAAGAAAAATAGAGCTATAGCTGTCAAAGAAAACACACATAAAATGATGAAAAGACATATGTGCCCATTTTATGCCTTTTGAAATAGTTGGGGGGTGTTAACTCCAGTGCACCACTTTGGTCTGTGACTTAGGACTCTGCAGTACTGAAGTTAAAAAGGGTAAATGTGGAGTAATGATGGTAGGGGGTGAGAGATTTAAAGAGGAAAATGAGCTTTTGTAGGGGTGTGCAAAAGGGCAGAATACAAAATGGACATACACAAAAACATAACTCAAGGATAGGGTGTACTATTAATGTATCTTGTGCGCATGGGGGCTAGTGCCCCCCCATGTGGTTTTGAACATATAGACTGGTAAGAAATTACTAGTGACTGCTTTAGAGCAACCGAGCAACTTTCAAGCACCCACAAGTTAAGCCTAGGGTAACCTTCAAGCTCCTCCAAGGGACCCACCTCTCTGGCTTGCCCAAACATGTGGCCCAGGGGAAGCCCTGGAGATCCGGACCAGGTGGTAGAGGGGTGCTGGGGTCACCCAAGTCCCGCACTCCTCCCAGAGGCCTGGTTAAGAAGGCCTTTGGCATGGCGGAGACCTGCCGAACCCCATGCTGGCAGAGACTCCCGGTTCCCAGGAAGGAAAGAGACCTTCAAGAGCGGGTGGCTGGAAGTTCAACCCCACCCCCCAAACCCTCCCTAAGGAACCAGGTGGGAAATGAGGGAGTGCCTAGGGTCACCTTTAAGCTTCTCCAACGGACCTACCTCGCTGGCTTGCGGAGGCATGTGGCCCAGGGAAAGCCCTGGCGATCCGGAGCAAGGTGGTAGAGGGGTTCTGGGGTCACCCTAATTCCAGCATTTCATTTGGCATTAAGTAGAGGCTGAGCAAAAGATTGGGAGAGATATTTAAATGAATCTCTGCCCCACATTTGGATAAAAAAACTAACGGACAGGCAATTAGGTTCAGCTCCAAATTCTAAGACACTTTCTACACTTTATGTCATTTTTGGTAAGACAAAATACATATTAAAGTTTTGTAGGTTTTTTGTGCTCATATTCAAGTGCAGTTTGATAGTTTATGCAGTTACAGTGAGTGAAAGGAGTTAGGAAGAAAGTGAAACTTTGCTGATCACTTATCCATGGAGGCAAGGCATTTGCCTTTCATGCAAAAGGTCATCGGTTCGAATCCCGGTGCCCCATATGGTCCCCTGTGCCTGCCAGGAGCAATTTCTGAGCATGGAGCCAGGAGTAACCCCTGAGCACTGCCGGGTGTGACCGAAAAACCAAAAAAAAAAAAAAAAACTTATCCTGTGTCAAGTACTTTTTATGCTGGAGTAAATATTAATATCTTTACAGATGAGGAAACTATACTTCAGAGTGAGAGAGATTTCTGCATCTAAATCCAAGTTTGTTCTATATGATAAAGCTTTTGCACAGAGAAGATTTTGACCCTTAGAGCATTACTTTGCTCACACCTCCACTTTGTCCTATTCCACATTGCAGAAAAAGGCAAAGAAGTTTCAGAGAAAGGTAACCAGTGAAATGCCTAAGATATACAGCCCACAAATGCTCCTGAGCTGATAAGCTCAACAGAAACAACTTAAGAATCACTGGAATCCCAGAAACACAGGAAGAAAATCTTCAGGAAGAATCAACAGCCAAGAACATCATTACAGAGAAACTACCAGAGTTAAAGAATACATGAGACCAAATCCTGTATGCCCGAAGAGTAGCCAGCTAAAAGTGACCCCAGGAAAGACACTCCAAGACACAGCCTAGTCACAATGATGAATTCCACAGATAGAGACAGAATACTGAAAGCAGCAAGATCAAAAAGGGAAATTACATTCAAGGGAGCATCTTTGAGATTTACAGCAGACCTGTCACAAGAACACTCAAGGTCAGAAGGCCACGGTGGGACATAGTGACAAAACTCAAAAACAATGAGGTAAATTCTTTGCCTAGAATACATTACCCAGCAAAACTCACTTTCTGGTTTGAAGGAAGTGTACATAGCTTCACAGATAAACAACAGCTCAGAAACTTTACAGACTCAAAACCACCCTTAAAAGAAAAACTGAAAGGTCTACTTTAAGACAAGACTGACCAACAGACACACCAAACTTCTACACAAACATGGCACTAAATCCCATGACAATTATCTCTCTCAATGTCAATAGACTAACTGCACCCGTTAAAAGACACAGCGTGCTTAAATGGATCAAAAAACTGAATCCAACCATGTGTTGCCTACAAGAAACACAACTGAATAATCAGAACAAACATAGACTCAAATCAAAGGCTGGAGGAAAATCATCCAAGCAAACAACACACTTAAAAAAGCTGGAGTGGCCAAACTAATAACAGATGATGCAAACTTTACACTCAGAAAAGCTGTAAGGGACAAAGTTGGACATTTTATACTAATCATGGGATATGTACAGCAGGAAGAAATCACTCTCCTAAATATATATGCACCCAATGAGGGGCCAGCAAAATATTTAATACAATGTTGACAAATCTGAAAAAGGATATCAATAACAACACAATAGTTGTGGTAGACCTCAACATAGCCCTGTCAACACTTGATAGGTCAACCAGACTGAAACCCAAAAAAATATACTAGAACTGAGAAGAGAAATGGAAGAGAGAGGCCAAGTAGATATATATAGGATACTCCACCCCCAGAAACCTGAATGCACATTCTTCTCCATTGTACATGGGTCATTCTCCAGGATAGATCACATGCTGGCACATAAAACATACCTCTATAAAATCAAGAGGATAGAAATTTTGCAAGCTACCTTCGATGACCACAAGGCTCTGAAATTAGATGTGAACTACAAAGGGGCAAAAAAGAAAAACTTTAACACCTGGAAATTAAACATTCTACTACTGAACAACCACTGGGTCCAAGATGAAATCAAAGATAAAATCAAAACTTTCCTGGAAACAAATGACAATGAAGACATAAACTATCAGAACCAAGCAAAAGCGGTACTGAGAGGAAATTTTATAGCTTTGTAAGCACACATCAGGAAGGAAGACGGGGCATACCTGAATAGCTTAATGACACAGCTTATATGATTAGAAAATGATCAACAAAAGAAACCAAAAATGGAGAGACAGAAGGAAATAACAAAGCTTAGAGCATAAATCAATGAAGTGGAAATCCAAAAAGACAATCTGAAAGATCAACGAAAGCAAAAGTTGGTTCTCTGAAAAAAATAAACAAGATTAATAGACCATTGGCAAAAGTAACAAAGAAAGGGAGAGAAACCTGATAACCCATGTCAGAAATGAAAAGTGGAAGATTACGACAGGTACTGCAGAGATTCAAAGGGTAATCAGAGACTATTTTGAGAAACTCTATGCCACTAAACATAAGAACCTGGAAGAAATGGATAAATTCTTGAACTCTTATAACCTTCCATTGTTGAATAAGGAGGATGTAGCATAACTAAACACCCCCATCACTATTGAGGAAATTAAAATGGTAATCAAATGTCTGCCCAACAGTGAATAAGACTGGATCCCATATGATCCAGCTATACCACTCCTAGGGATATACCTTAGGAACACAAAAATACAATACAGAAATTCCTTCCTCACACCTATATTCATTGCAGCACTGTTTACAATAGCCAGACTCTGGAAAGAGCCTAGATGTCCCTCAATAGATTACTGGCTAAAGAAACTGTGGTACATATATAAAATGGAATATTATGCAGCTGTCAGAAGAGATGAAGCCATGAAATTTTCCTATACATGGATGTATATGGAATCTATTATGCTGAGTGAAATTAGTTAGAGGGAGAGAGATAAACACAGAATGGTCTCACTCATCTATAGGTTTTGAGAAAAATAAAAGACATTGTGTAATGATTCTCAGAGACAAAATAAAGGAGGACTGAAAAGTTCAGCTCATGACATGAAGCACACCACAGAGAGTGATGGGTGCAGTCATAGAAATAATTAGCATCATAACCATCATAACAAAATGTAACTGAATGAGGGAAGTAGAAAGCCTGTCTAGAGTGCAGGCCAATGTGGGGTGGGAAGGAGGGACACATGGGACATTGGTGATGGGAAAGTTGAACTGGTGAAGGTTCTTTTAATAAAAAAAATAACTTAATAAATACGGGATAGTTAGAGAAAAATAATTGTGGGCCGGAGCAGTGGTGCAGCGGTAGAGTGTTTGCCTTGCACAAGGTGACCTGGGACTGACCACAGTTCGATCCCCAGAGTCCCATATGGTACTCCAAGCTAGAAGCAAAGAGAGAGAGAGAGAATATGATCTTTAATTTAATTAATAAGAAATATTTTAGTGAAATAAGCATCAGAAAAAGAATATGCAAAATTCTGTTGATCAATTATTTGGTTATTAACCTATAAAGGGAACAAGAATATATTTATTGGGCTGGCCAGAGTAATATCATATAGCAGGTAGAACACTTGTTTTACAAACGATCAGCCCTGAGTTCAATCCCCAGCACCATACATGGTCACTTGGAAAAAAAAAAATGTCTGACCCAAAACAAAAGTCCAACCCAGATGGAGCCACTAATGAATTCTTTCAAACTTTTCAAGAGGAACTACTACCAATCCTGGCCAGATTCTCATGAAATTGAAAAAACGGAAACACTTCCAAATAGCTTTTATGAAACCAATATCACCTTGATACCTAAGCCAGACAGAGCTGCTGCCAAAAAAGAAAATACAGACCAATATCCCTGATGAACACAGATGCAAAGATCCTCAACAAAATCCTGGCAAATAGGATCCAATGCCTCATCAAGAAGATCATTCACTACAATCAAGTAGGTTTCACCCCAGGAATGCAAGGATGGTTTAACATCCATAAATCTATCAACATAATACACAACATTAACAACAAGAAAAAGAAAAATCACATAAGCATATTAATAGACACAGAGAAAGCATCTGATAAGGTACAACAACCATTCTTGATAAAAACTCTCAGCAAGATGGGAATGAAAGAACATTTCTCAATATAGTTAATGCCATCTACCACAATCCAATGGAAAATATTATCCTCAATGAAGAAAAATTAAAAGCCTTTCCTCTAAATTCTGGTACAAGACAAGACTGTCTTCTCTCACCACTCCTATTCAACGTAGTACTGGAAGTGTTTGCTATAGCGATTAGGCAAGAAAATGTTATCAAGGGAATCCAAATAGGAAAGGAAGAAGTCAAGCTCTCGCTGTTTGCAGATAACATGATACACTACTTAGAAAACCCTAAAGACTCTATCAAAAAGCTTCTAGAAACAGTAGACTCATATAGCAAGGTGGCAGGCTACAAAATTAACACACAAAAATCAATGGCTTTTTCATATGCCAATAATGATAGGACATTAAGAAAACAATCCCATTCACATTAGTGCCACACAAACTCAAATATCTTAGAGTCAACTTGACTAAAGATGTGAAGGACTTATACAAAGAAAACTATAAAACCCCACTCCAAGAAATAAGAGAGGACACACAGAAATGGAAACACATACCCTGCTCATTGATTGGCAGGATTAACATAATTAAAATGGCAATACTCCCCAAAGCATTATACAGATTTGATGCAATCCCTCTAAAGATATCAATGACATTCTTTAAAGAAGTGAATCAAACACTTCTGAAATTCATTTGGAATAATAAACATCCTTGAATAGCTAAAGCAATCCTTGGGGAAAGGAATACAGGAGGCATTAGTCTCCCCAATTTTAAACTGTATTACAAAGCAATAATTATCAAGACAGCATGGTATTGGAATAAAGACAGACCCTCAGAACAGTGGAATAGACTTGAGTACTCAGAGAATGTTCCCCAGGCATACAATCACCTGGTTTTTGATAAAGGAGCAAGAATTCCTAAATAGAGCAAGGAAAGCCTCTTCAACAAGTGATGTTGGCACAACTGGTTAGCCACTTGCAAAAAAGCAAACTCAGACCCCCAGCTAACACCATGTATGAAGGTAAAATCCAAATGGATTAAAGACCTTGATATCATACCTGAAACCATAAGGCAGTGGTCTCAAACTCACGACCCGTGGGCCCCAAACGGCCCTCCGTACAACATTTTGTGGCCCTGCCCTAGAGGAATCTTTTTTTTGTTTGGTTTGGTTTGGTTTGGGTCACACCCCCTAATGTTCAAGGCTTACTACTGACTGTGCATTTAAGGATCACCCTGACTTTGCCTCCTGCGGCCCACAGGTAAATTGAATTTGAGACCCCTGCCATAAGGTATATAGAACAACATATAGGCAAAACACTCCAGGACATTGAGACTACAGGCATATTCAAGGAGGAAAATGCACTTTCCAAGCAGGTGAAAGCAGATGGGAATATATTAAGCTGAGAAGCTTCTGCACCTCAAAGGATACAAGAGCCACCCACTGAGTGGGAGAAACTATCACCCAATACCCATCAGATAAGGACTAATATCCAAACTATACAAGGCACTGACAGAACTTTACCAGAAAAAAAAACATCCAATACCATCAAAAAATGGGGAGAAGAAATGAACAGACACTTTGATAAAGAAGAAATACAAATGGCCAAAAGGCACATGAAAAAATGCTCCACATCAGTAATCATCAGGGAGATGCAAATCAAAACAACTATGAGGTACCATCTCATGCCACAGAGATTGGCACACATCAAAAATAATGAGAACAAGCAGTGCTGGTGGGGATGTGGAGAGAAAAGAACTCATATTCACTGCTGGTGGGAATGCTGTCTAGTCCAATCTTTATTGAAAGTGATACGGAGATTTCTCTAAAACATGGGAATTGAGGTCCATATGATCCAGCTATACCACTCCTAGAGATATACCTTAGAAACACAAAAATACAATACAGAAACCCCTTCCTCACACCTCTATTCATTGCAGCACTGTTTACAATATCTGGAAACAACCAAGATGCCCTTCAACAGATGAATGGCTAAAGAAACTCTGCTACATATACACAATAGAATATTATGCAGCCATCAGGAGAGATGAAATCATGAAATTTTCCTATACATGAAATGTATATGAAATGTATATGAATGTGCATGGAATCTATTATGCTGAGTGAAATAAGGCACAAGGAGAGAGATAGACACAGAATAGTCTCACTCATCCATGAGTTTTAAGAAAAACAACATACATTTAATAATTCTCAGAGACAAAAGAGAGGAGGGCTGGAAGGTCCAGCTCACAACATGAAGCTCACCACAGAGATTGATGAGTGCAGTTAGAGAAATAACTACATTGAGAACTATCATAACAATGTGAATGAATGAGGAAAGTAGAAAACCTGTCTAGAGTGCAGGTGGGGGTGGGGAGGGGAGGAGGGAAATTTGGGGCATTGGTGATGGAAATGTTGCACTGGTGAAGGGGGATGTTCTTTCCTTGACTGAAACCCAACTACAGGCTTATTTGTAATCAAGGTGTTTAAATTGAGATATTAATAACAAATATATGCACCTTAAGTTTTAAGTCTCTAGATCTCCTTAAGGAGATCCTTAACTTTTTTTAATTATTCTGCTAAACTAATCTATTTCAAATGTTGCATTAAAAGGAAAAATAACTGTCTTATTTGAGGCAAATCTAAAATTGATCTTGCTTCGGTATTTGTAATATATTGCCAGACATTGTAGGAAGACTGTGACTAGAAATACTGGTTAGAAATTGGTGATTATTGAAATTTTGACTCAAATATTTTCCCAGCATCAAAACTTGCTTGGCACATGTGCCTGTTAGTGATATATTTAGGAAAAAATAAATTGTAAAACTTTTGAAATTCCTTGACTATTCTAGACACATTCATCATCATGACTCCAATATCTTTTATGGGATGCTTATTAGAGTCCAAATGCTAAGATGAGCTAATTTCAATAAATGGCCATTTTGCCCCCCTCTTCAAATACATAGACAGGTTACTGAGCATTGCCCTTTTGGAATCATTTAATATTATTTCACATAGAGGTTTATATTAAAATATACCAAATAAAAATTTGTGTCCCCTTATTAAATATAACCTAAGTGGAGACAGATTTCAAACAGTGACCGAATTTACTTAGGTTTTTCTAAAAACCTCAAACTGTGAGTTGTTCTTTTTTCTTTTCCTGAAAATTTCCCCTTTGATTCAAAATAATTTTTATTTATATCTGCTTCAAGTTTAGGACTCTGTGTGAGATACTCAGTTTTAGTGGGGTTTTTCCCAGTTTGCTGACTAAAAAAAATGTCAGAGAGCTTTTGCTCAGATAAATCAATTAGGATAAGATTGGGAGAAAAAAATTTAGGGGGGTCACATCCTCTGACACTCAGAGGTTACTACTGGCTATGGGCTTAGAAATCACTCATGGCTCAGGGGACCATATAGGACGCTGAAGAAGCTAACCTCAGTCCATCCTAGGTCAGTGCATGCAAAGCAAATCCCCTACCACTTCACCACTATTCCAGTTCCCCAAATATTTTTTTTTTGGTTTTTGGGTCACACCCGGCAACGCTCAGGGGTTACTACTCCTGGCTCTCTGCTCAGAAATCACTCCTGGCAGGCTCGGGGGACCATATGGGATGCTGGGATTCGAACCACTGACTTTCTGCATGCAAGGCAAATGCTTTACCTCCATGCTATCTCTCCAGCCCACCAAATAAATATTTTTTAAGAAAAAAATTTATCTTTCTACTGTCCCACAGAAGAGGCATAAAAAAAGTCGTTGTGGTAATAATGCAATCATTTCTTATGATAGCACGACAGAAAATGAATGATTTTATGTTTCAGGAGAATTTATCTTTGGGTAAACTTTTTGTAAGCAAGTAACTCAAGCCTTGAAAAATACAATTTACTAAACATGACTTAATAAAACATTAAAAATTGACAGTATTTTTATTTTGGCTTACACTAAGTTATCCAAAGCTCAGTCATTGCAGTCAACGATTTTCTGACTGTGCCAATGATTACCATTTCTAGCACATAATCATATTAATGAGAATGGGAAAAGTGAGTCCCACTTCCCTTATACTGCCATTCTACTTCTGCCACTAGATGCAGTAGATATCATCCAATAATCAGTACAGGGAAGATCAATAGGGGGGTCAGTCTGCACCCAACTACAGCCAGACTCATAACAGTAGTACCATCTGTAACTCTAGCCTAAATGCTCTTCATCCCTTCCAGGAATCTGGCTCTGACAGTGGCAGCTGCAGAGGGTAATAGGACCTTCTGCTAAATGAAGTTGAATGAGTGAGTGAGTGAGTGAGTGAGTGAGTGAGTGAGTGAGCTACATGTGCAAAAGGACCAAAAAAGATAAGGAAACAATTCATTCAGGCAGATGCTTTTAACATCTAACTTCTAAACCTGTCAGCTGCAAGAGGGGAAGTCTTCTTCCAAGGGAAATAAGTCAATTAAATGGGAGACATTTCTTCAGTATCAAGACTTTTTTTTTTTGGGGGGGGGGTCACACCTGGCAGTGCTTAGGGGTTACTCCTGGCTCCATGCTCAGAAATTGCTCCTGGCAGGCACGGGAGCATATGGGGCACCGGGATTTGAACCGATGACCTTTTGCATGAAAGGCAAACGCCTTACCTCCATGCTATCTCCCGGGCCCCAGTATCAAGACTTTTAAGGACCCATTGCTTTAAGGCATAAGGCTCCTGGCCCTTCTTTCAACCACCCTCTCTTTCTTTCTTTCTTTCTTTTTTTTTTTTTTTTTTTTTTTTTTTTTTT
>PVKC010027438.1:0-15762 GCA_004027635.1 Crocidura indochinensis | reverse complement strand
TTCTGGCCGTCTGAGATGGCACCCAGGGTAGGCCTGGAGTCAGGGGAACAAGACCAGGGCGACTGGGGGCTTGCCAAGCCTCCCAGCACTCCCCAGGCTGGGGAGAAGGGTTCCAGTATGGGGCCTCCCCAAACCCCATACCTGGCAGGAGCTGGACTCCAGAATCCAAGAGGAATCCAGAGGCCAGATGTCTGCCTGCCCTCCACCCCATGTACCTCCCCCCTGAAGTGAGGAGGGAGGGGGGAACCTGAGAACCAATTAGAGTTCACCTGAACCCACTTCTGGCCGTCTGAGCTGGCACCCAGGATTGGCCTGGAGCCCGGGGAACAAGACCAGGTCGGCTGGGGGCCTGCCAAGCCTACCAGCACTCCTCAGGCTGAGGAGAAGGGCTCCTGTATGGGGTCTCCCCAAACCCCATACCTGGCAAGAGCTGGTCTCCAGGGTCCAAGAGGAAACCAGAGGCCAGGTGTCTGCCTGCCCTCCACCCCATGTACCTCCCCCCTGAGGTGCGGAGGGAGGGGGGAACCTGAGGGCCAATAAGAGTCCACCTGAACCCACTTCTGGCCTTCTGGGCTGGCACCCAGGGTAGGCCTGGAGTCAGGGGAACAAGATCAGGACGGCTGGGAGCCTGCCATCACCCCCCCAGGCTGGGGAGAAGGGCTCCGGTATGGGGCCTCCCCAGACCCCATATCTGGCAAGAGCTGGTCTCCAGAATCCAAGGGAATCCAGAGGCCAGATGTCTGCCCGCCCTCCACCCCATGTACCTCCCCCCTGAAGTGCGGAGGGAGGGGGGAACCTGAGGACCAATAAGAGTCCACCTGAACCCACTTCTGACCATCTGAACTGGCACCCAGGAAAGGCCTGGAGTCAGGGGAACAAGACCAGGATGGCCGGGGGCCTGCCAAGCCTACCAGCACTCCTCAGGCTGAGGAGAAGGGCTCCTGTATGGGGCCTCCCCAAACCCCACACCTGGCAAGAGCTGGTCTCCAGGATCCAAGAGGAAACCAGAGGCCAGATGTTTGCCTGCCCTCCACCCCATGTACCTCCCCCCTGAGGTGCGGAGGGAGGGGGGAACCTGAGGGCCAATAAGAGTCCACCTGAACCCACTTCTGGCCTTCTGGGCTGGTACCCAGGGTAGGCCTGGAGTCAGGGGAACAAGATCAGGACAGCTGGGAGCCTGCCATCACCCCCCCAGGCCGGGGAGAAGGGCTCCAGTATGGTGCCTCCCCAGACCCCATATCTGGCAAGAGCTGGTCTCCAGAATCCAAGGGAATCCAGAGGCCAGATGTCTGGCCCGCCCTCCACCCCATGTACCTCCCCCCTGAAGTGCGGAGGGAGGGGGGAACCTGAGGACCAATAAGAGTCCACCTGAACCCACAGGAGCAATTTCTGAACATGGAGCCAGGAGTAACCCCTGAGCACTGCCGAGTGTGACCCAAACCCCCCCCCAAATAACCATGGTCCCAAAACAAAGCAAAAAACAACAACAATAACAACAAAATTTGATTTGTATTTCTCTCTCTTTTTATTTTTGCATAGACACAGTAAATATTGGGGAGATTAGAAGGGGAATTCCTTTGGCCTAAGAGATATAGGGTTTCTCTTCCCTTAAAGTATACTGTCATGGGAATAACTCCAGGTTCTGTACATGCTCTTTTACTTTCCCCTAGGTCCTTTTGTGGTGTCTGGAAACTTTCTGCTCAGTTGTGGATGATAAAATCAGGCCTCTGTAACTAGAGATCTTGGTATTTACTGAGGTGATAGGATGGAGTCTAGGATGGAATCTTTATGATTCTAGACATTCTGTTCCATCACTGTTGTTTTAGTCAGTCTTCTATAGTTGGTGGTCTTGGTTTTTGCACCAATCCTAGGATGAAGTCTAGGATAGAGTCTTCTATTATGTTTCCAGAAGTTCTGCTCAGTTGCAGTTGTCTCAGTCAGACCTCTGGAATTAGAGATCTTGTATGTTGTACAGATCTACAGATCGTAGGCCAAAGCCTAGACTAGGGTCTTTTTTATTGGTTCCCGGATAAGTTCTGCCCTGTCCAGTCATGGTTGTCACAGTCAGTCTTCTGTAGTTAGCGATCTTGGCTTTTGCACAGATCAAAGGATGATGTGTCTTCTGATTTCATCTTATTGTTAGGTGATGAAATAAGATAACCTGCTCTTAGATCAAGTTGTTGCCATTTCCTGCTTGTCAGGATGTTATATCAAAACTAGCTCTTGTTGGTGTCAGAGCAATATTAAGAATAACCCAGAGGGAGTTTGATTCCTGGAGCTGTGCAACTCTTTTTCTCTAATACATTAATGAAAAAGTATTTAAAGAATATTTTATTTTTCAATGTAAAGAATAAAGTTAGGTAAATGTGTTTAACCAGCTGTGGACTGGAATACTTTAAATATACTTCAGCCTCACAGGCTGGTTGTTCCCAGCTGCTGTATCTGACGGCGTATTGTGTTGCACCATTCACCATTTGCTTTAGAATTTTTTTTCCTTGTCTAAAAACTATGTGCATCATATGGTCAGGTGTATCTTATAGAGCAAAAAAAATATGGTATACTCTATTTTTGTTTTGTTTTGTTTGATTTGGTTTTTTACATTTTGAGAAGCATCTTGTTAATTTCTATAAATTAGGAAGTAGGATATTTGACAAATTACAAATTTTCTCCTGGGGTAAAATTTAGAGGGGGGATTAGGCCACACCAGTGTTGCTCAGGGCTCACTTGTTAGCTCTGTGCTGAAAGAGCACTTCTAGCGGTGCTTAGGAGACCATATTCAGTGCCAGGCATCAACCTGGATTGGCCACGTGCAAGGAAAGTGTTCTAACACCTGTCTTCTCTTTCTCTGGTTTCTTGAATAGCAAAATTAGCCTTTAATTCAAATAAAATTAACTATTCTAAAGTGAAAGATTCAGTGGCATTTACATTCATAGTTCTTACATAATCACTACCTCTGTCTAGTTTTTGAACATTTTCATCACTCTATAGTAAAATTATATATTCCTTTACAATCTTCTCTATCATCCAGTTCCTGACCAAAAAAGGCAAGTTCCTCTTATTTTTTCTGTGGAGAGAGAACATATTTGGTTTGATATTTACTATAAAAGGATAAATGCAATCTGTAGTCTCTTTAGCTTTGGGAACATTGCAGTAATTCAAGGTAAATATTTTTTTTTTGGCGGGGGGGGGGGGATTCATATCCAGCAGTGATCAGGGTTACTTCTGGCTCTGTGCTCAGAAATTGCTCCTGGCAAGCACAGGGAACCATATGGGATGCCAGGATTTAAACCACTGTTTGGCTGCTTGTAAGGCAAATGCCCTACTGCTGTGTTATCTCTCCAGCCACTGATAAATATTTTTTAACTTTATTTATTTGCTGTTTGATTAATTTTTTAAATTAATATCTTTATTTAAACACCTTGATTACAAATATGATTGTGGTTGGGTTTCAGTCATGTAAAGAACACCCCCCTTTACAAGTGCAACATTCCCATCCCCAATATCCCAAATCTCCCTCCTCCCCATCCCACCCCCGCCTGTACTCTAGACAGGCTTTCTACTTCCCTCATTCATTCTCATTGTTAGGATAGTTCTCAATGTAGTTATTTATCTAACTACACTCATCACTCTTTATAGAGAGCTTCATGAAGTGATCTGGAACTTCCAGCCCTCCTCTCTTTTGTCTCTGAAAATTATTGCAAGCATGTCTTTCATTTTTCTTAAAACCCGTAGATGAGTGAGACTATTCTGTGTCTTTCTCTCTCCCTCTGACTTATTTCACTCAGCATGATAGGTTCCATGTAAATGTATAAAAAAATTTCATGACTTCATTTCTCCTGACGGCTGCATAATATTCCATTGTGTAGATATACTACAATTGCTTTAGCCATTCATCTGTTGAAGGGCATCTTGGTTGTTTCCAGGTCTTGCTATGGTAAATAGTGCTGCAATGAATATAGGTGTAAGGGAGGGATTTTTGTATTGCATTTTGTGTTCCTAGGGTATATCCCTAGGAGTGGTGATAAATATTTTTAATATGGTATTTAGCATGATAGGATCTTACTGAAGTTCCACATCTGTATTCATATGGGATGTTGAATATTTCTGATTTTTGGTTGGGTATGTCTGATAACTTTGGTTTAAAAATAATACTAAGTTCAGAGGAAGGTTATGAGTTTATTTTTTAGAAGATTTTGAGAGTATTCTTGAATTATTTTGACAACTCATAGTCAGGTATTTTATTCCATCTCTTGTTAGAGGACTTCAAATTTTTATTTCTTATGAGTGAGTTTTTAGTAATTTATATGTTTCTGGGAATTTGTACATTTAATTTTAGTTGTCTAATATGTGGTATGCAATTCTTCATAGTATTTGCTTGTAATTAATTCTTTGTATCTGCCAAGTTTTCATTATTATCTCTACTCTTATTTCTTTATTTTATTTTATTTTATTTTATTTTATTTTATTTTATTTTATTTTATTTTGGGGCAGCGCTCAGGGGTTACTCCTGGCTCTACGCTCAGAAATTGCTCCTGGCAGGCTCGGGAGACTATCTGGGAGGCTGGAATTTGAACCACCATTTTTAGCTGTGTAGACTGTTGCTGCAACTGCATTCAGCTTTTCAGAGACCTTTGGCTCTAAGACATTTCCTTATCTGTGACTGCTATGATCCTTTTTACAGACCCCACAAGACTACATTGCTGGCTAACGCGGGGTTCTGAATTTTATCCTCCTCATACTATTTCAAAAGACTTACGGTGGGATATGTATCTCTTTTGTGTATTTCTTTAGTTGTATTTCCTTAATATGTTTAGTTCTTTATTGTGTACTTCCTTATGTAGATGTAGTTTTTACCCCCTTTTTAGATATGCTTAGTAGAAAGTTCTAGTAGCTATGTATCTCTTGGGTTCTGTGTTTCTGATAGAACCAGATTATAGGAATTGTTTACTTTGTTATTATTAGCCCCATAGGCACCAATAGTATCCTCCAGCATTGTTCCTTTTTGCAGAATAAATGCACAATAAGATATGGAGAGAAGTTCCTTTCTACTAAGGATAGGAACTCTGAATTTTTTTATTGTTGCAGAGGACCCTTCCACCCAGAACATTTGTCATAGTGACTTGATTTAGGCTTCAGTTCCTTGGACATTGGCCATTCACCCCTGAACCTTGGGACCAGTCTTTGGAACTGGTACCATCACCAGGAATTGACCTTCTACCCGAGCATGTCCCAGAACTGTCCTGACAGTGAATTGCCCCAGGGTGGGCTCTTGGGCCACCCTGATGATGACTTGGGAATCAGCAACAACATCCTTTCAAGGGGGTTTTGCTGCCTTGCCACCAAACAGTGAGATGAAACCAGGAGACATTTTGTGGCACTATGACTTTGACAGAGGATCAGTACACAAACCAAGATCTCTAACTCTAATTACTGAAGTCTGACTGACAACTGTGATGAGAACTTTTTCTGGGACCATGAAGAAAGATTTTGGGGTTAAACAAATTAATATGACTGGAGTCTGTAGTTGATCTTATGACATAATGTTTCATGGGTGAAGACATCCTTTTTTTTAGGCTAGAGGTTTTTTCTTTCTGTTTTCCCTAACTTTTGCTGTGCCTATGCCAAAAAAAAAAAAAAAAAAACCAAAACAAAAAAACCTGCCACTTTTTCCCCCTGTCCCATTGTTTTTTGTTTTGAGAATTAATTTTACCTAAATAGTGGTCTAGCCCTTGTCCTTGAGCTTTTAGAGGTAATCGCTTCATCTTTGAAATGTCTTATCTTTTAGAAGTATCTTTGTTTATGAGTTTTGAATCCCAGTGTTACCTAAAATGCTGCTTGCCTATGGTTTTAGAACGTTTTAAGTTGATTATTAATTATAATAATAGAATTATTCTAGTATTAATTCCTACTTCCATAGAAATTGGTAACAAAAACTATGACTATAACTCCCCATAAGGGTCTGGAAATCAGAGTTTAACATAAGGCCACAAGTGAGGGAACTCCAATAAAAATTCAGCACATAAACCTATATTTCCTTTCTTCATTAGTTTTGTTTGTTTGCTTTTAACTATCAATCTGTGTCTTTCAATTGATGAATTTAAATAATTATCAGTTGAGAAAGCTGACTTTTTTTTTTTTTTGGTTTTATTAGTTGACTGTATACCTGGGGGTTTATTTCTGGATATTCTGGATATTCTGTTCTTTTTTTTTTTGTTTGTTTTTGTTTTTGGGTCACACCCGGCAGTGCTCAGGGGTTACTCCTGGCTCCATGCTCAGAAATTGCTCCTGGCAGGCACGGGGGACCATAAGGGGCACCGGGATTCGAACTGATGACCTTTTGCATGAAAGGCAAACACCTTACCTCCATGCTATCTCCCAGGCCCCAGAAAGTTGACTTTTTAAACTATTTTGTCTGTCTTATAACATTTTATTTTTCAATTTCTAAATAATTTACAATTTTTTCAATTTATCCAGTACTGTCTCTTTTTTTTTTCAGTGTGCAGTTTTAATTTCTTCTTCATTTTCTTTTTCTTTTTTTTTTTTGGAAGTTTCCTAATGGTTATGGGGATCACAGCCAAAAATTATAATATATAGCAATTTTTTTGGGACTGAAACCAGCCTAATTTCAGTAACATGTGAAAATTGTTCTTATATAGCTCTCCTTCATTTTATTAATTTCACAGATATTTCTATATATTTCATATCCAACATAGATTTTGAATTACTCTTAATACAGGTATCACATTGGAAACGAGTATTTATAAACAAAAACCAGAAATATTTACTTATGTATTTTATCTTTTTTTTTTTTATTTTTGAGCCACACCTGGTGTTGCTCAGTGGTTACTCCTGGCCATGCACTCAGAAATCGCTCCTGGTTTGGGGGACCACATGGGTCGCTGGAGGATTGAACTGTGTTCTGTCCTAGATCAGACGCATGCAAGGCAAACACTTTACCGCTGTGCCACTGCTTCTGCCCCTGTATTTGTTCTTGACTGGAGTTATTTCTTTATATGATTCAAGCTTCTGCCTCTTATCCTTTCGTACCACCCTGAAGGATTTACTTTAACATTTTCTTTGTGAAACACCTGCTATAAACTAACTGCCTCTCTTTCTGTTTAATTGGGAATGACTTAATTTCCACTTTTGTTTTAAAGGATAATTTTGCAAGATTATTCCTGATGAATAGTATTTTCCCTATTAAGAGTATAAATATATAACCCCACTACTTTCTTTTTTAATATATAATTTTTATTTTAATCATAGCGACTTACATATTATTCACAGTAATATTTTAGGTACACATTAACATTAATTGGGGGAATTCCCACCACCGAATTGTCCTCCCTCCAACTTTCTTACTACTATGTTTTGGGGTAAGAAATTGGCTTATAATTTTACTGTAAGTGATGATCCACTTTCTATCTTACAGGTTTTAAGATTCTATTTTTGAAATCTCTTTTTTTTATGTTTTAATTATAATGTATTTCAGTGTGACCTCTGAGTTTATTTTGTTCAAGTTTGTTAAGCTTCTTGTAAGTATAGATTTGTCAGCAAATTTTGGAAGCTTTAGCCATTCTTTTTTCCATATATATTTAATAATCTATAAATAAAATTGTGACTTTTTTTGGTTTTGGGGGAACCTGAAATATGAGGTCAATAATTTGAAGTCTAATTTAAGCTAATAAAATTTTTCAGTAGCTCTTTAATATTTTTCTTTGTCTCTTCCAGTCTGAACACAAATACAGAAAGATTTATGTTTTTAATTGATCAGAATTTATAAAGAAAATAAAAGGGGAGACCATAATAGGTGAAAATATTTCAATACAGATATTTCCAAGCTATACCAAGAATTTGGCAAGGGGAAATTAGAAGAAAAAATACAGATAGTCCCAACAAAGAAAATATTTAAAACACTGGAATGGGGGCTGGAGCAGTAACACAGTGGTAAGGTGGTTGCCTTGCACACAGCTGAACCAGGATGGACCCGGGTTCAATCTCTGGATTGCCAGGAGCGATTTCTGAGTGAAGACCCAGAAATCAGTGTAACTCCTGAGCACCATTGGTGTAGGCCCCCCACCCCCCAAATCCCCCCAAAACAAAACCCACTGGAACAATTACTTCAGAAAGCTAGAATTCTAAATGGCCAGAAAATCTATTGAATTTCAGTAATAACCAGATAATATAAAATTAAGTAGTGTAAGAATGGTTAACATTTAATAACGATGTGCTGTTGAAAAATATATGACCAAATCTTGATACTCTGCAAATGGAAATTAGGGAAAAATGACTTTGGAGGGGCTGGAGAGATAGTGCAGTGGGTAGGGCACTTGCCTTGCATGCAGACAACCCAAGAGTGATCCCCAGCATCGCACATGGTTCCCAGAGTAATTCTTGGGTGCAGAACCAGGAATCACCCCTGGTTGCATATGTCCCCAAAACAAAAACAATTAAAAAATAAGTTAAAAATAAGAAATAATGGGACTACAGTGGTAGTTCAACAGCTGCCTTTCATGCAGCTGACCCAGGTTAAAAACAAGTTTGACAATATTTCTCAAGTTGAAATAGCATTCATACTTTTTGACTTGACCCTCCTAATCTTAGATATATCTCTAAGAAAAATATGTATACTTTTGCCCATTAAGAGTAAAGACACTAATTATCATTATTATCAGACTCATTACTATGAAAAACTCAAACTTGATGGAAAACTTTCACAGATACATGGCAATGAAATGTACCTCTGACTCCATGCCACCTCATGAATAATCTTACAGACACCAAACTTCTTAAGATGAGACAAGACATAAGGGAATTTATTCATAATAGCACTTCTTGATATACCCTAAAACAGAAAAACTAAACTCTTACTATTAAAACAACATTGTTTATGATACCCAGAAGTGAAAATAACTCAGATGTCCATTAGTAGAACACTGGTCGAATCAGTTGTTTTATTTTCCTAAAATTGAATACTAGAAAATGTACAAATTTATACATGCAGTGATATGGGTGAATTTTATAAACACAATATTGAATAACAGAAACAAGACACAAAAGAATGTTTGGTTTCATTTATGTAAATTTCAAACATAAGCAGAAATCTAAACTGTAATGTGAAAGGCAGGATTATAGTATTTTGGGTGAAAGTGAGTGAATGGCTACTATGTGGTAGTGGGTATTTTTTTTATATCAATCCCTTGAGTTATATTGTAATATTCTTATACATTTTTCTCTTTTATTTTGCAATTTAAAAAGGTTTAACAGAGTAAGATGGTCTGCTCCTACCACCTGGTTTTACATCTGAGTCTTGCTGCTTTCCAGCTGTGTAACTTTGAGCAATTTATTTAATAGCTTGAGGACTTGGTTTCGTATCTCTAATGTGAAGATAATAACAAGCCTATTTTCTAAGGCTTGCTATAAAGATTAGACAAATACTGGCATCTGGGCTAAGATATTAAACACTTAAAATAACAGCTGGCACATAACAAATGCTAGCTGCTGGCTCCTATTGTTATTATTGGTACCATTCCCAGTTTGTTTGTGCAAAGCAATTTTAAGCTTGCATTGGAATTCTATAATTCATAAATCACATGGTGTTCTATGTTCACTCTCACAAGCGTTTATGTTGTTTATTGTGTCCTCCAGTTATTTCACAAACTAAGTATGGCTATTATATAGATATACATTAAAATTATAAATTCTTAGTGGTATGTTTGTAATTGGTCAGTACTGGTTTACCATAAATAATATACAGCATGACTGCCATCAACAATGGCTCTAGGGGCCAGAACGGTGGCGCAGTGGTAGGGCGTTTGGACTGACCGGACCGCAGTTCAATCCCCTGATGTCCCATATGGTCCCCCAAGTCAGGAGCGATTCTGAGCACATAGCAGGGAGTAACCCCTGAGCGTCACCAGGTGTGGTCCAAAAAGCCAAAAAGGAAAAAGAAAAAAAAAAAAAGAAAAGAATGACTCTAAGTGCTACCAGATTAATTCTTTTTTCAGTGGGGCCTGTCAGGTGGTGCTCATGGAGTCTGGGACCACTCCCACCTGTGTTCAACCAATGGTATCTAGAGAACCATGCAGTGCCCCCTTTTATTCAGGTGGAAAAGGAAGGCAGGGAGATTAAAAGAGCTCATTTCTGCTCCCTAGTTTGGGGCTTAATCTAGTTCTGGAATTGATAATTACCCCAGAATTCTTTGCTGGGAAAGCTATTTATTTTTATTTATTTGATAACCATTCACTTTTTTTTAAGTCTGAATTTTAGTTGACTCTCTTAGGTTTCTAAGAAGCCACTCAAATAATTTGAAACAATTTGTTGTTGTTGTTGTTGTTTTGGGGCCACACCAGGTGTCGCTCAGGGGTTACTTCCTGCTATGCACTCAAATCGCTCCTAGCTTGGGGGACCATATGGGACGCTGGAGGATCGAGCTGTGGTCTGTCCTAGGCTAGTTCGGGCAAGGCAGATGCCTTACCGCTTGCGCCACCACTCTGACCCTATAATTATATTTTTATTCAATCTAATAATTCTTGTTGAAACCTTATTGTTCTGGTTATAACCTTCAGAGAATTGCTTATACAAGTAACAGAATGGAGTTAGAGTGATTGTAGCAGGTAGTGTACTTGCTTTGCACATGACCGACTTTGGCTCAATTTCTGTCACCCCATCTCTGAGCCCACCAGGAGTGATCACTCACAATGAGAGCAAAGGCAGGAGTAACCTCTGAGTACCACTGAATGTCATCCAACAATACACAAATAATTTGACTAAATGCGAATACGGTTTTTTTTAACCACTAAGAATAACGTTGATTAGAGAATGTTTTGTTTTACGTTTTATGTGCTTTTAAAAAGTTTTTTGTTTTGGGTTCAGAGATATAGTCCAGGGCTTAAAAGCACTTGCCTTGCTTGCATTCTGCTGACCCCAGTTTCATCCGCAATACCACAAATGCTCACCCAAGTATCATAAGGAGTGAGCAAATATGTTATGTATATGTTGTGTATGTAAACATTTCTGACCTTACCCTGATCTGTAATTGTGTGTATGTAGACATTTATGACCTTACCCGGATCTGTAATTGTGTGTATGTAGACATTTATGACCATACCCTGATCTGTAATGGTGTGTATGTAAACATTTATGACCCTATCCTGATCTGTGATTGTGCCTTACCCTAGGGTGTGACCTGGCAGTCTGCCCCCACCCTAGGGTGGTACCTGACTCTGCTTCCACCATTGGGTGGTACCTGATTCTGGGGGATAAAAGCAAGTATCTGTGGAAAGTGGGGGCCTTTTTTTCTTGGCCTTTATCGAGGCTGTTTGGAGCTTCGACCTCTGCAAGGAATAAAGAGCTATTTTCTTCGGAAGTCTGGCTGCCTTTTGGATTTCTTCCCGCTGCATTCACCTCAGAACCGCTGGTTGAGCTGGGTGGTAGACGCGTTCTACGAGCTGGAGGAGAAAGACCTCGTTCTCCATCCCTCCAGTGATCCTCTTCAGGGGCCAAATTTCTACACAAATACTTTCTCCCTACTTGTGGGCATCTTTATTCTAGTCATTATTTCTTTCCAGTGAAGTAGAGTCTTAATTTAGTGTCGTCTCCATTGTTTATCTTTGCTTTGTCTGGTCAATGGCATTGAAATATTGAAGATAGGGGCTGGAGCGGTGGTGCGGAGTGGTAAGGTGTCTGCCTTGCCGGTGCTAGCCTAGGACAGACTGCATGCAGTTTGATTTCCCAGCATCTTATATGATCCCTCAAGCCAGGAACGATTTCTGAGTGCATCTCCAGGAGTAACCCCCGAGTGTCACCAGGTGTGCCCTCCCCCCAAAAACCCCCCCAAAAAACCAACAAAAACAGAAATGTCGAAGATAACTCTAGATTTAATGTCATAATGGGAACTGCCTGTGTTCCTCCATAATTTATAGAGCCTGGTAGATATCAAAGTCTCTAATTTTTGTGATGTATGGGATCTCAGTTGATTTTGTTTTACATGCGGCTGACTAGTTTTCCCAGCATTTTTAGTTTCTTTATTGAAGATTATCTGTCCATATACCAAAAGATTTGTTTCTTCTTGTTCAATTATTATTAATGCTCTAAGATGTTGAGCTAAGTCTTTGGCCTTTTAACATTTGTATTTTGAATGGAACTACAAAGTATAAACTTAATAAAAACTTCAGTTTTTTTTTTGAGTTGTCTTATTGCCTTTCAGGAAACAATATATATATATATTTTTGTTTTTGGGCCACACCCAGTGACGCTCAGGGGTTACTCCTGGCTATGCGCTCAGAAGTCGCTCCTGGCAGGCACGGGGGACCATATGGGAACCGGGGGATCGAACCGTGGTCTGTCCAAGGCTAGCGCGGTAAGGCAGGCACCTTACCTGCAGCGCCACCGCCCGGCCCCAGGAAACAATATTTTAAGTTACTGTAGGTTTTAGTCAGAGCTTTACTTTCTGCATATTCAGTTATCTGTGGTTCAAAAATATTATACATAATAAGATCCTTTGAGGGAGGACCACATTCACATTCCTTTATTACATTGTATTGTTATTAATTATTTTTTGTATTATTGCTATTAATATCTTGCAGTGTGTGCCTTGTTTATAAGTCAAGCTTTGTTACAGGTATGTGTGTTATAGGATCTGCTTCTGTTACTCCAGCATGCTCTGGTATTTTAGACTATATCCTCTAAATAGGATGTTTACTGTTTTGTTTTGTTTTGTTTTGTTTTGTTTATTGCTTTTTGCTTTATGGACCACACCTGGTGATGCTTAGGGGTTACTCCTGGCTATGCGCTCAGAAATCGCTCCTGGCTTGGGGACCATATGGGATGCTGGGGAATCGAACCGTGGTCCGTCCTAGGTTAGCATGTGCAAGGCAAATGCCCTACTGCTTGCACCACTGCTCTGGCCCCAGGATGTCTACTGTATTTTAAGGATTGCAGTAGTTCATAAATGTGCTTTCTCTTCGAATAAGTGCTCATTATATGATAACAAAGGCAGAAGAGACAAATATTTAAAATATTTGTCATAAACGACTTAAGTACCTGAAAGCCACTTGAGTACCTGGAAGCCTGAAGTCTTTGATCTAGTTTTCCAGTCTAAAACTATTTGGTTAGTTTTCTATTCTTTACTATATCTAACTCAGTGTCTATTTTCTCAAGAATTGTTGAGTACTAAAATAACATCAGGGGCCGGAGAGATAGTACAGCAGTAGGGTATTTGCCTTGCATGCAGCAGAACTGGGAGGGGCCTGATTTGATACCTGGCATCTCATACGGTTCCCGGGCTTGCCAGGAGCAATTTCTGAGTGCAGAGCCAGGAGTGACCCCTGAGTGCTGCTGGGTGTGGCCTAAAAACCAACCAATCAATCAATAAATAAAGCTTTTTTTTTTTAAAAAGAACATCAGACATTTATGAGGAAGAGAAAGAAGGTAATATCTCTGTCTTCATGTGGCTTTTGAGATACCTAACTACATTTTTGTAATGCATTTTTCATCTTTTTTTTTTGGTTTTTGGTTTTTGGGTCACACCCGGTAGCGCTCAGGAGTTACTCCTGGCTGTCTGCTCAGAAATAGCTCCTGGCAGGCATGGGGGACCATATGGGACACCGGGATTCGAACCAACCACCTTAGGTCCTGGATCGGCTGCTTGCAAGGCAAACACCGCTGTGCTGTCTCTCTGGGCCCGCATTTTTCATCTTTCTATCAACTAATGTCAGTTTATAGAATGTCATACTGGACTTTGCCTTACCTGGGTTTTTCATGAGTAAAAGACATTTGAGAATCATCATAGGTATCTGACTTGTGTGACTTCCACCAAGATAAAAAAAAAAAAATGAACTTTTCCTTTGTTTTAGCAACAACGTACTGTCTACAGACTGACCCTAGTAAAAGCATGGAATGTGGATGAACTACAGGCCTATGCAGAGCTGGTGTCCCTGGGTAATCCTGATTTCATTGAAGTAAAGGTGAGCATATTTCCTATGATGCTTTACTTGTTCTGGTGGAGTTAAAAAAATTCTTAAACTCCATAGAAGGGCCCAGATACTTATTCATCCATAAATATCAATCTTTTTTCACTATTTTAGGCATTAGAGACAAAAACATTTTTTATGTTTTTAAAAGATAAAAACTTTTGCTCTTCTCATATATTTTGTGAAAAAGGCAGACAATCAAAAAGAATACATTAAAAGATAGCAAATATGGAGTGATACTCATATATAATAATACTTATATATAAAAATTGAAATGTTATAGGGAGTAATTGGATTTTTAATTAAACTTCTAGAAAATTTCAAATATATACAGATGTAGAGAGCCTAATCTTAAGATGAGTGGACCATATTCATATAAGAAATAGGATATTGTGTTAACTCAGCATAAAACATTATGGTCTGACATTTGTATATGTTGTGAAAAGGCTACCATAATCATTGAGTCAACATCCATCACTGCAGTAAAAATATTTTTCTTGCAATGACAACTTTGAGATCTTCTCTCCAAACAACTTAAAAACATACAGCACAGTATTACAATCACCATGCTCACTTCACTCGGATTTATTTATTTTATAACTGAAGTTTGTACTTTTGACAACCTTAGCCCATTTGACCCTTTTTTTTTTTTTTGTAGCTGTGAATTACTAAGAGGGAAGGGGTCGTGGGTGTCTGTATTTAAGTTTTCTTATTTAAACAGTATTTTTGAATCAGGATTTAAACAAGATTCACTCACTGTAACTGGATTCTCTCTCTTCACTTCTTGGTGCTGTTGTTAGTTCTTCAATGATGTGTTCTCCTACAATTTGTTTTGTTGCAGGAAATGGCAATTTCGAGAGTGAGGGTTTTCTCCCCAGTTTTATGATCTTTTATGTTTCCGATGATTTGATAGATCAAGAGAAGATTGATCAGTGATGTATACATGTGCACATGTGTGTGTCTGTATGTGTGTTTTGCTTGCTTGCATTTTAAGGATATTTCATTAGTGTGTCCCAGCAGGAGGCATATAATTCCTAGTTGTTTCTTTCATATTTTTTGGGTTGTGGTGGCTATACTTGATAGTGCTCAGGGCTTTGGGGATATGAGTGAAATGACAAGGTTTGTAAAGGGTAAGTATGTGTGTATAAAAATTTTATTTGGGCTATTTTTGGTTGTTTAATTTTTATAAGTGAGAAGGCTTCTTGGACAAGTTGACTTTTTAATTTTTTATTTATATTTATATATTCTATTTATTTATATTAATTTTTATTTATAATATAAATGGAGTCTTTTAAAATGATATGTACAAGCTGCTAACCTCTACGCTAAAAGAGAATACTTACCTACTAGAGGTAATATGGTCTGCATAGACTAGGGGATCAGAGTGTTCTGGGAAGATGGCACAGCCAGGGCACAGAGGTCCTGCATGAGCTCAGCAGGGAACTTGAAATTGGCAGTGTTAGAAGATGAATCAGAGGTGGTCTGAGGCCAGATTTTGTTAGGCCTTTCAAAGATAAGAGTATTGGACTTTATATACTATATTTAGTGGCAAGACTCCTTACTTTAATAATCTGTGTACTAGGAATGTATTTAAAGTTGCAGAATAGATCAATTTCTGATTTTAAAGGGTCACTTTGCTGGTATGATGTAGATGCTAATAGTTTATGTACATAATTTATATAGAGCTTAATCAAAACAGGATTGGGGTAGTCATGGGTTATATAGTTGGGGAGGAGCAGGCATTTTTGGGATAAATCTTGTAAATCAGTAAATTCAAGAATCTGTAAAG
>PVKC010027436.1:0-15359 GCA_004027635.1 Crocidura indochinensis | reverse complement strand
ATACCATAAGAGTGGCTATAAGAATCCAGTGAGTGCCCAGAGAGATAGCATAGCGGTGTTTGCCTTGCAAGCAGCCAATCCAGAACCTAAGGTGGCTGGTTCGAATCCCGGTGTCCCATATGGTCCCCCGTGCCTGCCAAGAGCGATTCCTGAGCAGATAGCCAGGAGTAACCCCTGAGCACCGCCGGGAGTGGCCCAAAAACCAAAAAAAAAATTAAAAAAAAAGAATCCAGTGAGTGACGTGCATGTGAAAGTTTTCTATATTACCAACTTACTAAATTTATTTAATTAGAGCCCCCCCCAAACTATTCACATCATAGTATTCAGATTATATGAGTGCTACACTACATGGCAAAGGAAACTTTATGTACATAATTTAAGTAAAGACTAGCAATGTTGATTATCCTTAGTTGACTTGGCTTCGATTTATGATCCCATTATAAGCTCTTAATAAAGAGGGGATTTAGAAGGATACTTGACCAAGAAGGAAGGGCGGGAGGGAGAGAGGGAGGGAGAGAAGGAGTGCAAGAGGGAGGAAAGAAGTTCATTTCTAAATAGAGGAGGTTTCCATAAACCAGGAAATACAAATAACCTCTAGAAGTTAAAAAAAGGTAAGAAAATTCTACCCTAAATCCATTAAGACAAATCAGCCATACAAACACCTTAACTGGAATAGTAGTAAACTGTCTTTCACTTCAGAATTCTAACCCCAAACCTCTAAACAAATTTATCATTTTTAAACGACTTAAAGTGGTGACTATTTATTGCAACAGCAATAGAAAACTAATGTAGTTAAAAGTAAAGATGTTGGGGTCAGAGTGGTGGTGCAAGCGGTAAGGCGTCTGCCTTGCCCGCGCTAGCCTAGGATGGACTGTGGTTCAATCCCAAGCATCCCATATGGTCCCTCCAAGCCAGGAGCGATTTCTGAGCACATAGCCAAGAGTAACCCCTGAGCATCACTGGGTTTGGCCCAAAAAACAAAACAAAAAAAGAAGTAAAGATATTATTACAATGCTCCATTTCCTAATACAGCCCCTTTCTAGTTTAGTTTACTTCTTTGATCAATCCTAATCAGAACAAAGACCTTTAGAAAGCACTAAAGATGCTAAGTTAGAGCAAGACTGACTGCTGTGCTTGCTTCCCATTTGTCAATGTAGAATTGATGAGGAAAACAGCCTTCTACATCATAAATTCATGTGAGCTCAAGATTGTACTTTATTTAAATTAATTCTGATGAATTCTCTGCAAGACAATTGAAATGTTTTTTATTTTTTTCATACACCTTTTGCTCAGAACATGGAAGCAAACTATTTGAGCATTTTTCCTTGAATTCCATTTTAGTGAAATGGGCATACTATATATAAAAAAAATACTCACTGCATCTGCCTTCCTCAGTTACTCTCTGGAACCCCTTCAATGATGAGTGTTCTGGAAAAAAATATGCATGTTGTGCTCTAGGGCCCATAAAAAGACAAGTTTCTACAACTTCTAGTTAAGTTGAAATAAGATTACTGAAATACGGGCAATGAATGGGTTTATATGTTTGAGTAGGTGACCCTAGCATATCAGTTCTCGTTTTAGTGGTACTAATTTCTGCCATTTAGTTAATCTAATTTCTTTCATTGTTTATTTATACATAATCATTTTAAGATAATTAAAACAAGAAATAGTAGATAACCATGTTTCATCACTCTTATTGAGTTGGTAAAGGGGACAGGAGCAGTGGCACAAGCCATAAGGCACTTGTGTGCACTAGCCTTGGATGACTACAGTTCGATCCCCCAGCGTCACTTACGGCCTCCAAGCCAGAAGCGATTTCTGAGCTCATAGCCAGGAGTAACCCCTGAGTGTCAGCAGGTGTGGCCTAAAAACAGAACAAAACAAAACAAAGCAAAAAGAATATTGGAAAAGAATAAATGGGTATCATTCAACTACTTGTAAATATACAGTTTCGGGTTGCTTGTCTTGGGCTACAACTGGCTCTGTTTAGGTTTACTTTTGACTCTGCACTCTGGGATCACTCCTGGTGATAATTAGGGTGTCATATAGGGTAATAGAAATTGAACATAGGCTAGCAATGTGCAAATAATGTGCCCTATTCGACCCAATATACTAATGGTTTAGATGTATTTTTTTAATTAGTCATTGCATATATTGACAATGTTTTATAATTATCAAAAATATTTAGATAACAGTGGTCAAAGCAATAGCACAGTGGTAGGGCATTTACCTTGCATGCGATTGATCCAGGACAGACCTTGTTTCGATCCCCAACATCCCATATAGCTCCCCACCCCGAGTCAGGAGCTATTTCTGAGTGCATAGCCAGGAGTAACCCTTGAGTTAACAGGGTGTGGGCCAAAATGAAAAAAATTCAGAGAACAATAGAAACTTGTTCCTTTATTCTTAGAAAATATGAGTCTTCCTAACCATTCACAAAAACTAAGACTCAAGCTTCCATCTGACCAAAGAATTCAATTTCTTGGCATCTACCCCCAAAATACAAAAATATTACGCATCTATGTTCATTCCATCAAAACTACAATAGCACAGATATGGAGCAACCCAAACATCCAATAACAGATGAATGGATAAAGAAGTTTTGGTACTTATATGCAATGGAATACTAGGCAACTATAAGAAAAGATAAAACCTTGTACTTTGCTTCTGCTTGAATGTAGCTAGAGGGCATCTATAAAACAAAGTAAGTTAGTAAGAGAAGGACAAATACCAAATGATCTTACTTTTCTATGATGCATATTAAGTCTAAGCAGTGCTAAGCTATTACAAACCCTTGACCTTAGATTACAAAACAAAGATTGTAAAGCAATGGAAAGAAGAGGCAGAAAAAGAAGACTAGAAATAGCACAGGAACAGGGTGGAAGGTATTGGACATTTTTGTGCTGGTGAAGTCACAGTAATTTCCTTAGTATCTCAAAAATATAAACACCAGTGACAGAAAGTTAATAAAAGGTTAAGACACTTAATTTACATAGGACTAATTGCTGTTCCATTTCAGATGCCACATATGATGCTTTGATCACCATCAGATCTGTGGTTCAAAAACTAAAAAGTAAATTGATTAAATGTTAGTTTCCTTGAGCCATGTTTTCCAAACTAAAGTAGTTTTTTCTAATTAAGAAAATAAAATAAGATAATCTGTTCTAGGGTTATAAATTCTAGTATACACACTTTCTTTAAAATCAAGAAGAATTTCACCCAAGCATTTAAAATACTTGTATAACTTGGAGTGATAACATGAAGGCTAGAAAAATTCTTTTTAGTTTAGGATGGTAATTTGAAACACATTTTACTAGCAGCATTTCTTATGCAAGACATACATAGGAAATTGTTTTTATATAACACTGAACAAGTGAATGAGAGAAAAAATTGAGTTGTCTCAAGTTTGCTAAAAGCTAATATGCAGAGAAATTCAGTAGTGTATATGTATATACATATATATACACTAACTCAAAATGAAAAACTAGTTTAATGTAATGCTAATTAGACAATAATTATCCAATGCAACACAACACCTTAGGACTCTTTAGGTAATTTCAAGAGTCTAAGTATTACACAAAACTAAAAAATGGTTAAATGCAGCTAAAAATCTGAAATAATGACACCAGGGAGATCAGTGTTAGAACAGGCCAACATCGGAACAGTGACACCTCTGCAGGAATGCCTCAAATCCTAGTAAGGCTCCACATCTCTCAAGAAAGATAAAATAAAATAAAATAAAGCAAAGAAAACAAACACATCCACCTGAACTCAGGAAAAGTCTGGATAGTTGGAACTTAGGCCTTTGGAAATGCCCTAGCAGCTTATTTATATCAGTAACCTGAGTTAACTGGACAAATATTTATCAGAACTAATAGTGAATTACTTATTAGGCACCAAGGTTATAGTCAAATTCTTATGCAGACTTTTTCCTTTTAGTCTACTGAAGCAGATATGATCTAATTTGCAGGAAACAGTTGAGGATTCTAGTGGGTAAATACTTGCCCATTTACTCAGGAATGCTCAGCTTTCAGGTTAGAACCTACTTGACAATCAGCTGCACTGTTTTCAAAGAATCTGTATTTTAAAATATCCTCTTAGTCTTAAGCAAGAAATAGAAGCAAATGAATTTGTGGCTGATGATCCTTATATAGCTTTTTAATAATCATTGAATCCTATAGGAAGGGAATTTCTGTAAAAGCATCACATGAAATGCAAGATGGCTGGAGAAATAACCTGAAAGGACTAACTGTGCTTGTTTTGCATGTGGTATGCCTGGGTCTGATCTCCATGAATGCATGATCCTCAAGTCAAGAATCTGCAGGAGCGATCCTTGAACAATACACTGAGAGTAACCATTGAGCACTACCTAGTATGGCCTAACAACAATTACAGAAAAGAAATGTAGAGACTCATATGCAAAGAGGAACCTTCCAGTGGTCAGGAACGCCTGAGCCCACAAGCAAGGTCTGATTGTCCAAAGCTATTTCCCTGCGACTCTACTCTGTGTATGGTGCCAGTACCTCTTGCACAATTCTTATAAATGCTCAGTTTTCTTATAGACGCTTGTTTCACAAGAATGCAAGCAAAAATACAGGACTGGCCATCTCACTCAGAGTTCACCATCTATCTCATTTTGACCCCACCCTGAAGCTCTTTGCCACACTTAATGTTTTTGATCATCAGCTTTCTTTCCATTGATCCCACAGTGATTTCAGTCCAATGGAAATATTGGCCTTTTGATTTCAGGAAATCACTCTCTCCACATTAGCATTTATCAGCCACTATTCTTTAATTAGTGAGTGTAGGTGGTAAAACATCCACACAAACCCTGTAGTGCAATCCAAATGATCTACAGCTTTCTGATGTTTATTCTGCTAATTTACCGGCCCCAAAATGTAATTTCTTTTGCTACCTGACAGAGATTAATTTACTCTCCTTTGGTAAACTAACTTGCTTGATACAATTGCTAGCTGTCCACAGAAACAGAATATTCTTTTCCAAAGCTGTGTGGCTTCCACTGCAGCAAAAATTAAGCAAAGGTCTCAAGAGAATGTCATGAACATACACAGAGTGAACAAAGAAAGCAAGACTTTATGACAGTGCTCGACAAGTCTGGGTATTTTGGAAAGTCCGCAGAACTTACTGCAGAGTTCACTAGGACAGACAGCAGGATAATTGAATAGTGTTTGCAGGTTATATATAGGTCGAGAGCAATGATGAATAAATGTCAATAGTCAGGGGTATGTGAACAAAGGCAGGGACAATTACACATGAACTATGATGGGTGTTTTCTCAGTGAATCTTTGCTGTGGCTGAGAATTAATAACTTCATTTCGGTGCATTAGACAAGACAACTAAAGCTTAAAATGATTGAGAAACTGGCCTACATTGATCTAACCAGAAATTGAAGACTTCTAAATTTAAAATATTTATGTTTCAAGTTGTTTAAAAATATTTCATGGAGGTTGGGGGAGCAGAGTGATAATACAACAGGTAGGCTATTTACTTTGAATGCAGCCAACCCAGGTTTTTTTTTTTGTTTTGTTTTTTTGTTTTTTTGTTTTTTTTTTTGGTTTTTGGGTCACACCCGGCAGTGCTCAGAGGTTATTCCTGGCTTCATGCTCAGAAATTGTTCTTGGCAGGCACGGGGTCCATATGGGGCACCGGGATTCAAACCGATGACCTTTTGCATGAAAGGCAAACGCCTTACCTCCATGCTATCTCCCGGGCCCCCCAACCCAGGTTTGATCCTTGAGCACAGAGTCAGGAGTAAACTCCTAAGCACCTCCAGGAGTGGCCCCAAAACCAAAAAAAAGAAAAGAACAATGTGCCATGGGGGTTGGGAGAGCAGAGAACTATTACAGTAGGTACAAAGTTTACCTTGCTTACAGCTAACCCAGGTTCAATTTCCAGCATCATAATATGACATCCCCATTCCCAATCAGGAGTAAGTCCCAACACAGCCAGAAATGGCCCCAAAACTAAAAATATATTTGTACTAAAATTGTGTCTGTGCCTTTTCTTTTTCTTTAGGTAAGGTAAGATCAGGTGACAATTGCCCTTGCAAAGATAGCTTGCTACAGTCTTCAAGAGGAAATTACCTGCAAGGCTAAATTGAGATGCACCAAAGCTGATTTGAAGGAAAAGAAACCAAGAGAGATGATAGAGTTAACTTAATTCATTGTGGTTGTTGCAGGCAGGATGGATGGAGCAAGGAAAACAAGTAAAGAGATTTAGAACTGAATAGTTTGAGTGCCATCAGCCTTAGACTTTTGTGATGGTCTCAGGTCATCGACCTTAGTGTGATTTAAAAGAGAGATTTGGTATATCAAAGTCAAATCAAAATGAGAAATTTGTGGTATAGATTTGGTATTGTTTGGTTTGCATATAAAAGACATCTCAAAGATAAATTGTTTAAATTTAGCTAATCCTGAAGGGGCAATACCTTCCTGAGTCTTCAAGGAGCCAAGATTTTATAATAATAAATGTATATGTAATCATATTTATTATTATGCTTGGGGAGATAAAGTTTTATGCATGGGGATAAAGATAAAGTTTATAATTTCTAAAACTGAAGTTAATAAACCTGAGGACTTAAATTCTGGAAATTTAGAATTTCCAAAGTACAGCTAAAAATGAATCTGAAATATTAAACAGGCATCTTCAAAGATTTTCTTTTTTATTTTATTTTATTAATATCTTTTTTAAACACCTTGGTTACAAATATGAATGTAGTTGGGTTTCAGTTCATGTAAAGAACACCCCCACTTCACCAGTGCAACATTCCCATCACCAGTGTTCCAAATCTCTCTCCTCCCCATCCCACCCCACCTGTGCTCTAGACAGGCTTTCTACTTTCCACATTCATTCACTTTGTTAAGACAGTTGTCAGTGTAGTTATTTCTCTAACTGCACTCATCACTCTGCAGTGAGCTTCATGTCATGATTTGGACCTTCCAGTCCTCCTCTTTTGTCTCTGAGAATTATTGCAAAATGTCTTTTATTTTTCTTAAAACCCATAGATGAGTGAGACTATTCTGCATCTAATTTTCTCCCTCTGGCTTATTTCACTCAGCATAATAGATTCCATGTACATTCATGTATAGGAAATTTTCATGACTTCATTTCTCCTGGTGGCCGCATAATTTTTCATTGTGTATATGTACCACAGTTTCTTTAGCCATTCATCTGTTGAAGGGTATCTTGGTTGTTTTCAGAGTTTGGCTATTGTAAATAGTACGGCAATGAATATAGGTGTGAGGAAGGGAGTTTTGTATCGTATTTTTGTGTTCCTAGAGTATATCCCTACGAGTGGTATAGCTGGATCTATGGGAGCTCAATTTCCAGTTTTTGGAGGAATCACCATATCGCTTTCCATAAAAGGTTGCACTAGACGGCATTCCCACCAGCAGTGAATGAGAGTTCCTTTCTCTCCAGATCTCCACCAGCACTGCTTGTTCTCATTCTTTGTGGTGTGTACCAATCTCTGTGGCGTGAGATGGTACCTCATTGTTGTTTTGATTTGCATCTCCCTGATGATTAGTGATGTGGAACATTTTTTTCATGTGCCTTTTGGCTATTTGTATTCCTTCTTTATCAAAGTGTCTGTTCATTTCTTCTCCATTGTTTTATGGGATTAGATTTTTTTTCTTGAAAAGTTCTGTCAGTGTCTTATATATTTTGGATATTAGTCCCTTATCTGATGGGTTTTGGGTGAATAGTTTCTCCCACTTAGTTTCTCCCACTCTTGTATCATAGACACTATTTCCTTTGAGGTGCAGAAGTTTCTCAGCTTAATATATTCCCATCTCTGATTCCACTTGTTTGAAGAGTGCTGTTTCATCCTTGAAGATGCCTTTAGTCTCAATGTCATGGAGTGTTTTTACCTACGTGTTGTTCTATATACCTTATGATGTCAGGTATGATATGAATGTCTTTAATCCATTTGGATTTTGCCTTCACACATAGTGTTAGCTGGGGGTCTGAGTTCGCTTTTTTGCAAATGGCCAAACAGTTGTGCCAACACCACTTGCTGAAGATGCTTTCCTTACTCCATTTATCCGTGAAGCTATGCATTCTTGCTTCAAACCTGAACATGACAGTTTCTTGTGCTATGTCTTAAGGATGCCCCTTTTTGATCTTGCTGCTTTCAATATTCTATATCTGTGGGATTCGTCACTATGACTAGGATGTGTCTTGGGGTGCTTTTCTTTGGGTCCTTTTTAGCTAGGTACTCTTCAGGCATGCAGGATTTGATTGCATGCAGAATATAGCTCTGAGAGTTTATCTGTGATGATGACTTTGGCTGTTGATTCTTCCTGGGGTTCTCCTTGCTGAACCTCTGGACTCCAATGGTTCTTATGTTGTTTCTGTTGAGTTTATCAAAAATTTCTATTTTAATCTGTTCACATTCCTTGAATACTTATTCCATTGTCTTATAATTTGCCTTAAGATTCTTTTCCAATCTCTTCTGCTGTATGGAGTTGTTCTGCATTTCATATTCCAGTTCACTGATTCTGTCTTCGGCTGCTGTTACCCTGTTGGAGAGGCTTTCCATTGAGGTTTTCAACTCAGCTACTGTGTTTTTCAGATCTGTTATTTCAGTTTGGAGTTTTCTGATTTCTGTCTTTATGTTCTGAACAGCTAGAGCTATGTTTTCTTTTATTTACATAAGGATCCTCTATATTTCTATGTTAAACTTCTTATCTAAGAGATTGATCAGATGGTTGGTATTTTGGGGTGTCATCACAGCTATCATCTTCATTCTCAGTGCATGGTGTTTGCCTGTGAGGTGTCCTCATTGTCATGCTTGTAGTGTGCTTTTTTTTCTGCATGTTATGCTGGAGTTCATTAGTTAGAAAGAGCGTGTGGCTGCGAAGATAAGCAGAGCGGCTGTGCTCTTCTGGAGTCTCTAGGAGAACAATTTTGCTGGGCCCTTCCTGCCCCTCTCAGGAGTGCTTCAGGAGACAGAAGAGAAGAGAAAAGTACAAAGCAGAAAGGTCCCCTCAGTCTCTCTCAGTCACTAATCTCACAGCAGGGCAGCTGAATTCTGCAACTTCAAAGATTTTCAAATTGAATTCTTTTTCTTTCAGTGTCTTGGACACTTTACAGAGAAAAACTAATGGCTTTTGTTTTACAGTCTTCTCTACTTCTAAAGAAACATTTCCCCAGCTGGGATGCAACCTCCTTACACATCCTGTAACTGCCTTTTTTTATTATTAATTTTTTTACTTAAGCACCATGATTACAAACATGATTATAGTTGGGTTTCAGTCACAAACAGAACACCCCCCTTCACCAGTACAACATTCCCACCCCTAGTGCCCCCTTCCTCCTTCCCATACCCCACCTGTATTCAAGACAAGCATTCTACTAGTTATTTTTTTAAGTTCAGTAAGCTGTTCTTTTTTTCTTTCTTAAAGGATAATTGTTTAAAAAATACAGTCATAAAGGTATGAAAGTGGCAATCACTGTTGATTGCATAGGCCCAGCAAAATAAGGGGGAAAATGAAAAAATTCCTTGGCCTAATTACAAGAAGGCCTCACCCCAGAAGTTTATTGGCATCACACCGACTCTGAGCTCCAGGCATACCAGTCTGTCTAACCCCTGAGTCATTCTCCATGGTCTCGGTGAAACTTTTCGCACTTTAGCTGTTGTTCGTGTCAGGTTCCTGTATTTAAAGATTCTGGATTCTGTACATTTCCTTCATCAAAATCAGGCTGATGTGGAGCATCCTCTAATTTCACTTCACCATTAGGTGCGTAGAGACCTGACCTACAAGCAGATTGTTGCTACGTCATCTGGGTATTGAGAGCACTCTTTGGAGTAAGTCAATGCCAGAGCAGTGGTAGGGTCTTCCCTGGTAGAGGTTTGCATCCTGGTAATGTTATAGACAATTGTGGTTGTTTCCATAGATGGTATCTATTGTTATTGTTATTGTTATGGTTTATGGGCAATGTCCATTCTTCTGAGGCCTAAGTCAAATCATTATGCCAATGTTCAGGATATAAGACCTAACAGCATTACAAACTTTGTGTTCCCATCTGTATTAGATAAGAACTTGTTTGCATATGTATTATCTAACCATTTTAATGTGCCTATGCAAAAGAGAAACAATGCTACAAGGTATTGTTGGTGCATCTGGAGGCTGAGGGATCAAGTCCACCATTCCCCATAATTTAAAAATTAGAAACTTATCAACAAAAGGAACCAAAAATAGGGAGACAGAAGGAAATAACAAAGCTTAGAGCAGAAATCAATGAAGTGGAAACAAAAAAAAAAAACAACCTGAAAGATCAATCTGAAAGCAGAAGTTGGTTCTTTGAAAAAATAAACAAGATTGATAGACCATTAGCAAAACTCACAAAGAAAGAGAGAAACTTGATAACCTGTACTAGAAATAAAAAGGGGAGATCACTACTCATATTGCAGAGATTCAAAGGATAATCAGAGATTACTTTGAGAAACTCAATGCCACCTACAACCATCCACAGTTGAATAAGGAAGATGTAGCATATCTAAACACCCCCATCACCAAAGAGGAAATTACGATGGTAATCAAATGTCTGCCCACAAACAAAAGCTCAGACCCAGATGGAATCACTAATGGATTCTTTCAAACCTTTCAAGAACTACTAACAACCCTGGACAGGTTCTTTCATGAAATTGAAAAAAAAACGGGTACACTTCCAAATAGCTTTTATGAAGCCAATATCACCTTGATACCAAAACCAGACAGATATGCTGCCAAAAAAGAAAATTACAGACCAATATCCCTGATGAACACAGATGCAAAGATTCTCAACAAAATCCTGGCAAATAAGAACCAATGCCTATCAAGATGATCATTCACTACAGTCAAGTAGGTTTCCTCTCAGGAATGCAAGGTTGATTTAACATCCATAAATCTATAAACATAATACACAACATCAACAACAAGAAAAATAAAAATCACATGGTCATATCAATTGATGCAGAGAAAGCATTTGATAAGGTCCAACATCCATCCATTCTTGATTTAAAAAAAACTCTCAGCAAGATTGGAATGAAAGGAACATTTCTCAATATAGTAGAGGCCATCAACAACCACAAGCCAATGGTAAATATCATCCTCAATGGAGAAAACCTAAAAGCCTCTCGTCTAAATTCTGGTACAAGACAGGGCTGTCTTCTCTCAACACTGCTATTCAACATAGTACTAGAAGTACTTGCTATAGTGATTAGACAAGAAAAAAATCCAGATAGGGAAGGAAGAAGTCAAATTCTTACTGTTTGCAGATAACATGATACTTTACTTAGAAAACCCTAAAGACTCTACCAAAAAGCTTTTAGAAACAATAGATTCATATAGCAAGTGGCAGGCTACAAAATTAACACACAAAAATCAATGGCCTTTTTATATACCAATAATGATAGGAAGAAATGGACATTAAGAAAACAACCCCAGGCCAGAGAGATAGCATGGAGGTGGCGTGTTTGCTTTGCATGCAGAAGGTCAGTGGTTCAAATCCCGGCATCCCATATGGTCCCTCCAATCCCATATGATCAAATCCCTGCCAGGAACGATTTCTGAGCATAGAGCCAAGAGAAACCCCTGAGCACTGCCGGGTGTGACCCCAAAACTATAAAACAAAGACAAACAAACAAACAAACAAAAAAAAATTCACGTTAGTGCCGCACAAACTCAAATATCTTGGAGTCAACTTGACTAAAGACGTGAAGGATCTATACAAAAAATACTATCAAATACTGCTTCAAGAAATAAGAGAGGACACTAGGAAATGGAAACACATACCCTGCTCATGCATAGGCAGAATTAACATAATTAAAATAGCAATACTCCCCAAAGTACTGTACAGATTTAATGCAATCCCTCTAAAGATATCCATGACATCCTTTAAAGAAGTGGATCAAACACTTCTGAAATTCAACTGAAACAATAAACACCATAGAATAGCTAAAGCACACTTTGGGAAAAGAAATACGGGAGACATTACTTTCCTCAATTTGAAACTGTATTACAAAGTAATAGTTAACAAAATAGCATGTTATTAGAATAAAGACAGATTCTCGTATCAGTGGAATAAGCTAGAGTACTCAAAAAATATTCCCTAGACATAGAGTCACCTAATTTTTTATAAAGGAGCAAGAAATCCTAAATGGAGCAAAGAAAGCCTCTTCAACAAGTGGTGTTGGCACAACTGGTTAGCCACTGCAAACAAGCAATCTTAGACCCCCAGCTAACATTATGTACAAACGTAAAATCCAAATGGATTAAAGTCCTTGATATCATACCTGAAATCATAAGATATATAGAACAACATGTAGGTAAAAGACTCCATGACATTGAGTCTAAAGGCATTGTCAAGGAGGAAACAGCACTCTCCAAACAAGTAGAAGCAGAGATAAACAGATTTGAATATATTAAGTTGAGAAGCTTCTGTACCTGAAAGGAAATAGTGCTCAGGATACAAGAGCCACCCACTGAGTGGGAGAAACTATTCACCCCAAACCCATAAGATAAGGGGCTAATATCCAAAATATATAAATCACTGATGGAACTTTTCAAGAAAAATAATCCCATCAAAAAATGGGGGAGAAAAAATGAACAGACACTTTGATAAAGAAGAAATACAGATGGCCAAAAGGCACATGAAAAAATGTCCCACATCACTAATCACCAGGGAGATGCAAATCAAAACAACAATAAGGTACCATCTCACACCACAAAAATTGGTGCACATCACAAAGAATGAGAACAAGCAGTGCTTACTCTTGGCTCTGCATTCAGGGATCACTCCTTAAAGTTTTCAGGGGATCACATGGATGCTGAGGATTGAATCTGGGTTTGTCACATACAAGACAAGAATCCTACTCACTGTACTATTATTCTGTCCCCAAATGTGTGATTTAAATAGTTGGTACTAAGATATAATCCCATACTCATATCCTTAAACTAATCTGCCTTTACCTGAACCCTCACTCCTTTTTTGCCCCATTACGAGCATTTCTTTTGACTAACACAAAACTTTTTATGAAGAAGATTCTGGATAAAATGTTAAAAATCAGCAATTCATTGGTATCCAGTTTGGCGATCATGAGTTATATGTAAAGATTGAGCAATGGAAAGTTTTATTGGCCTATTTAGCATAAGCATTGCTCTAAGGACATAAACCACAGAACAGATGTTACCCAGCAGCTTTAAATAGATATTGAAATAACTAAGGAAGGTAAGAAGAAGACAGGGGAAAGGAATGACATTTATTCTGCAACTTCCATTATATGCCTCATTTCTTATTTCAGTGTTATGAATTATGAAGGAATTAAAATGCTTTCTGTTATCTTTTAGAAGTAAGGGTTCAGGAGTTAAAATAATTAGCCATGTCCCCTCAGTTAATTTTAGTGGAGAAAGAATGAAAATTCTGATTAGTCTGACCCCAAAGCACATGATTTTTTTTTCCCCACTGTTCAATAGTGCAGGAAATGCCAAAGATACATTTGTCTTTCTTAATTTTCCCCAAGTTTACCACATTCTGCTAACCAGATTTGATGCACATCTGCAAAGTGGGTCTTTTTTTTTTTTTTTTAACAAATGTCATGTTAGTTCTCAGATTCTTCCTACCTTATTTATCCCCATGGGTCAACATTATTTGATAGTGCTCCTTGGAGGCCAACATTCAGGGTCAGTATTTTGGATATTAAATCCTGTGTTTAATTTTCAAATGATAAAAGGCAATGTGAAACTTTTTAAGCTTCAGAAATGACCACAGGGAGACTTGTACATGCCATTTTGAACTGTGACTATTGAGAAACAAATGTCTGTTTTTATTTTTAAATGTTCCTTCAAGTCATAAAGACATTTAAGAAACAAAAATTAGGCTTTTAAAAATATCTCACTTATCCTTAGAATGATCTGTTCTCTGGAGGGCAAGATCCAAAGGGTAGTCAAAGAGAAATAGTTTGATTAGGTTCTACGACACTAACGTGATCACAGGGATTGGGAGGGACTTCCACTAGCATCATCAACTAGGATTTATAAATGAAACATGCTGGCATCCATGCTAACTTAGAATATGTATATATGTAGCCACATTCTTATGAAAGCATGTCATATAGTTTACTCTTTTTACATTGCTCCCAAGTCCAAGATATAGGTATTTGGGTAAAGATCTTATCATTTATATCTAGACACTGGGACAATAATCTCTGCATCTGAATTTTACAATGGGGAATCTCTGGTGAAAATGTTTACCAGAATTTTTTTAGCCAAATGAACCTAGAACACAGTGAGGCACAAAAAGCATGATTATAAATGTAAAGATAATTGTGAATTATGTAATGATTGAACAAAAAAACCTATTCATAATCTGAACACTGATTCTAAGTTACAAAAAATTCTGAATCAGAAATAATTTGAAATGAAGACTTTAAGTCAAAACTATAATAAATGTTTGGTAAATTCAAAAGATGGGTGTTTCTTTTATTCTGCTTCAGAGTTTAAGTGAAATACTTTTAGCCACATTTGCATCCAAAATATTGTAGAGAATAAAGATATTATTTATATTATAATTAGAAAAAATAAAAAATTCTATTTGTTTTCTAGGGTAGCTCAGGATAATAAAACTTTAATCACAAAATATCAATGGCAGCAGTGTTTGTGGGGAGGTACATTCTTTGATCAGAAGATGAAAGTCTAATAGAAGAACTGTTTGTTTTTTTTCTTTAATTTTTATTTTTAATTATGAGAACAAAGATGCAAAGAGAGGGGACAAGGTAAAGTTACAGTGGGAGGACAATCACCCATAAACAGAATTCACCTAAGTCCCCTTGCCAGTATGGAATTCAGGGGTTTCATTCGCTGAGCGGCCGCACTTTTTGGGTACGGGGCCTGGAGAGGTTACAGTCTGTAGATCAGCTCAGCAGAGAGAAGAGAAGAGGCAGAGCATGGCCGGTGGTGGTCTTTATGTGTCTGGGATCCCCAATCACACGGCTCGATCAGTCCCACATGGGTTGGGTGAGACCATCTTACTGAGGGACAGGGGTCCCGGTACGTAGATCGGCTCAGCAGAGAGGAGAGAAGAGGAAGAGCATGGCCGGTGGTGGTCTTTATGTGTCTGGGATCCCCAATCACACGGCTCGATCAGTCCCACATGGGTCGGGTGAGACCATCTTACTGAGGGACAGGGGTCCCCGTCCGTAGATCAGCTCAGCAGAGAGGAGAGAAGAGGCAGAGCATGGCCGGTGGTGGTCTTTATGTTTCTGGGATCCCCAATCACACGGCTCGATCAGTCCCACATGGGTCGGGTGAGACCATCTTACTGAGGGACAGGGGTCCCCGTCCGTAGATCGGCTCAGC